>OX439129.1:32216253-32261253 GCA_949318235.1 Ecdyonurus torrentis | reverse complement strand
CTGACTTTATTTATAATTTAGAAAATACACTGATATTTTTTTACATTTACAATAAAGAAACTTATTCTTGAAGCTGTTTAAAAAAAAATACTTAAAAAAATGTTATTTGTTGTGTAATGCTGCACGGATGTGGATTTGCATATATGTGTGTGTACTCTGTGTACGCATTATGAAATAAAACTCTACTAAACCTTTTTAATAATAAAAAAAAGAGATTATTGTGGAATACAAAATATCTTACATATGATAAAATTTAATAATAGTTTGAGCAACATTATCAAAATTTGGTTTAATTATTTTGTTTTAGATCACTCAAGTGGAACAATATTGAAATCTATACAAAAGTACTTATTTAAACATAATCTTTAGATCTTAATTAATTGTGTAAAGTGAAAAGGGTGGAGTATGAAAAGTTGTTACTTTACGTAGGTGTATATTGTAGACATTTGCCCTCAAAGTATATAAAGTTCTGTGTTTAACCAAGCGTTCCACGAAACCCCATATGTTTCTAAGCTTTTGTTAAATGAACCCCTTCTCATGACCAAATTGTCTAATTTTAGTGATTGATTTTTAAAAATAGTAAAACCTGAACTTTAATTGAAAACTCAATACAACCCAATATGAAACACAAAAGTTCGTAATATTTTAAGTTTCAAAGAAAAATAATAGCTTACATATTTGCATTATTTTTCTTAATCAAGCAGATATTGGAAATATGAAATGTAAAAGGAACATGATATGATTTAGAACGCCACATGAAATAGATAAAAATTGGTGTCCTTGTATATAAATTGATTTACTTTGAAATACGTGATCTACTTATATTAAAGGTGTCTATGAATTAAAATATTATTGCCAAATAGTAACACGTGGGGCATATAATTAACAACCTTCAGACTATTTCAACTAGGAACTTGTAAACGTTAATTATTTGCTCGTATCATTAAATGATCGGAGAAAAAAAATAGTGTCATAGTACATAATTTTATAGTATTCAAAAATAAGAAACATTAGATTATTATTATTCTTATTTAGTTGTTACTTTTTTATACTTTGATATTATGAGTCTTTTATTTTTATTTCCATAATTTGCGAATATCTTTGCTTTTTTGCTGTTACATTGAAAACATACACATATACCTTGAGTTTCTTGAAAAATTTAACAGAGAGAGAAAGAGAGAGAGAGAGAGAGAGAGAGAAGGAAGTTTAGCTTCTGTAAAGTATAAACAGTAAACTTTGCGAGTGTGACTTGTTTACTCAAAGGAATGTATTTCATCTTCTTATTCGTTACTTCCTTAATATGAAGTGTTTCCTCTTTAAATCTTACTCGTATGAAATAAAAAAAGAGGTACAGTGCAAAAAACAGACCGCGAAGAAATAATCTTTGAATCGTTTTGATATATATTTCTTACTTTATTTTTTATCTTCCATTATATACTTTTTTTGTCCACAGTTTAAAAGCTAACTATCTGACTTATTAATTTTTAAAAACTTGCATTGTGTTGAGCAACTCAACAATTATAAGTAGTTTTAATTTTATGAAGTATTATTTACCAAAATATTTAAAATTTCTTAGTTTGAAAACATTTTAAAGTGGCACTGATTAAAAGGCTTGATTTGCCTTAAAGTACAAAAATTTAAAATTTACGAAGTCTAGTTGATATTAAAAAATTTATCTTAAAAAAATTCATGTTAATAGTAAGAAATATAACAATAAGATAAGCGAATCACTATTATATTTTTGCAACTACCTTTTTTTTTCTCTCTCATTGAAATCCATGTTGTTTTAACTTCGCATTTTCTAATACTAACCAAAGTTTGGTTTAAACAAAATTTGATTTTATTAAAATGAAAGAAAAAGTGTGTGTCTATGTGTCTGTTTGTATGTGTGCGTGTGTCTGTGTGTGTCTGTGTGTGTCTGTGTGTGTCTGTGTGTATATCTGTGTGGAGAGAGAGAGAGAGAGAGAGAGAGAGAGAGAGAGAGAGAGCTAAAAATTAGGAATAAGATTCACATTTCAATTATAAAAAAATTAAAATGGTAAACCGAAACCCTTTTTCTTTGCTGACTTAAAAATATTTATTTACAGTAGTTCAGTTTTTTCCCCTTCATTTAAAAATGTTATATATTTATACGTATTTGTTTAATTACATACATACACGTATAGTACAGTACGTACGTTACATTGGTATTAAATATAAAATTTATAAATAAATATATACATACTGTAAATTTATATATATATATATATATATATATATATATATATATATATATATATATATATATATATATATATATATATATATATATATATAATATATAATATATATATATATATATAGTATGTATGTATGTACTGTACATGTAATGTATTTTTAAAATAGAACAAAATCCAGTCCTTCTCTCGTGTTATATTCATCGAAAGAGAAAACGAACATGGTTTTATAGAGAGAAAAATGTTCTACACTCGCACATATACAAAATATAGGATGACAAGTTCACTTCAACCCCTCTCAATGTCAGTTTCAAATTTAACCAGACTGAAACAAAATATGAATAATGAACTATAAAAACTGTTTCTTCTCAACCATGTCGAGTTGTCAACAACATTATTATGTCAACGATTTGTGAGATGACAGAGGGTTATTTAACTAAAATTTACAACTTCATTATTATATTGTCAAGTATAATAATAAAATTGAAAAAGCATAACATAGAAAAATTGTGTTTTTATTATTTAATGTTATTGTCATTTGCAGCATCAATAATGCAGTAAAAAAAATCAATTGTGTATTTTTGAACTTAAATTATTAAAATATTTTATGAACTATAAAAACATTATGTTAAATAGAAATAAAACAGAAATATTTTTATTGAACCAGGCAGTTCATGGCAAAATTGTAACAACAAGCATTAGTCTTGTTGAACTTAAATTAAAAATACAAGCAATAATAGGCAATACTAATAAATACAACAATCCTATAACATTCAATCAAACAAAAAACAATGAACATAATAAGCAATTTTAACAGTTCAATCGAAATTCAGTTAATTATCACTTATCACTATTACTAAAGTAAGCCAAATAAGAGCGGGAGGTATTCTATGGAATATAACTCAAAGTAAAATTATTATTAAATTTGTTCTGTTTTTCATTATATTACACAACTCAATATAATACTATATAATACTATAAAAATCTATAAGAACGTTAAGTACCTGGTAAATGGGAATATTCGTATTTTAAATGGTTGTAATTCAAATGAAAACTAAAATAAGTGGAAGTTTGCTTTACCATACAATAGAAAACAAACAAAATAATGCTATAGTACAGCTATTTCCTGCATGGATGTTTAATAACCAACTATGCTTATATGTAAATATTATTCTTTCCTAAACTCTACTTTTACGTGCAATATATCACACAAATAATTAAGCAGTCAGGTTTTGTTTGCTTGTTTTTTTTTTTTTTTTTTGTAAAATACACAATTATTAATATCTTCTGTGTATATCTAATGGGATTTGCACAATCTAAAAATTAAAATTATTTAAACACATCGTAGTTAACCTTTTATATGAATGAAAATTGCAAATATATATTTCTAAAATTTCTTTCATTATGATGTACTGTTATATACATTATAATAAAAATTAATACGTTGTCATTAATGACAAATATGGTTTAGTAGTTTTAATGAACAGAAAAAAAATGTGTAAATTTAATTTTGTATTTATATATGAAAATATATTTAAAAAAAATCAAGTCTTCAATTATAAATGATAGTGTGATTACCGATATCGTTATTATACTATTCTTCTATAATAATATGAGACGTTCACATACACTCATTTGTATGCTATTACATTACAACACTATCAAAATATAATTTGCTTATTTTTTATTTTCTTTCCTACACTCAACATTTTAACTATATAAAGATCAATAAATATAAGATAACTTCAATAATTAATAACATAGAGTAAATAATCATTTCAGCCTGAAATTATCGTATTGAAGAGCTAATATTAATTAGACTTATTGCTTTATAATACCTGCTTCATTTTTATAAACTAGCCTAATATTAGTGTATTTTACATGATTACATGATTAATTGCTCTATATACACTGTATACTGTAGTGTACTGAAGTATTTAATTTAATCAATTAATAATTTGTAGTACAGCTTGATTATAGTTGCAAAACATACATTTGCATAGATGTAAATAATTATTCAGAATTAGTTAAATTATAGTAAAGTTAATATGATCTCTCTCTCTCTCTCTCCCTCTCTCTCTCTCACCCTCTATGTCTACTCTCCGTCTCTTTTTCAGTCTATATCTACTCTCCGTCTCTTTTTCTGTCTATCTCTAATTAGTAAGTATTTATTTCATATTTTAACAACTAATAAAAGTTATACTACAATTCCATGTTTAATTTTTTATGATAATATGAACCATGATATTTTTAAAATGGCTCATTATAGAGGTAAAGTTTATTTTGGTCGACCTTTTCAAAATTTAAATGCAAATAAAAAATTAATTTGTATATTCAATAAAACACTAATAGTAAATAGGATAATTAAATATATATTTTTTTACAGTTAAGTAAATATTCTAATTGTTAAATCTTAGAAGAAGAAAAAAGTACTCGGATTTGAGACTGGGTGCTATTTTTGATGGGTCAGTTGAAAACCCTAACCAAAGTTCTACATAAAAACACAAAACTTAAGTCATATCAACTGGAAATACAATCGCAATTATAGAAAAAAAAACTGCTACTTCGTTTATATATTATTGTTTGGTGAATGTTAAAAATATTAACTAAGAAAAAAAATATATTATCAAGATTATTTCATGGTTCTTTTACTGGTTGTAAAATTAGCAAACTAAATTTCTATAAAAATTTATTTTTGGTAATATATAAAGTCAAATTATTATTTAATATTATATTATCAATAACAATAGCCACTCAGATAACAGATGTTGCCAACTCTCGCACCTGCTACAGTTATCACAATTGTGTATTCTTTATTCTGAAAAAAGTCTTATTTGCTGACAGAAAACTTCTATACTGCATGTAATTTACGGAATTCTTTTTGTAGATTTTCGGTTATGGCAGTTAACATATTTTGATAAGAATTTCCTTGTTCTCTTCTGTTACACAGACATGTTTTCCTTGTTTACCTTAAAATTATATTAGTTAAAGATAAATTAGCTTGCTAGAGTATCTAAAAAGGTTTCTGCAACACACAAACACCTTTGAGTATAGGCAACTTTTGAAGCGTAGGTGTATAAAAAGTTGCATATGTTTAAGGATATTTACATTAAAAAATAAAAAAATAACGTGTAAAATATTTTCTACCCTACTGCAATTAGTATGATTGTAAGAAGATAATGAGTCTATTTTTCTTTTGTGTAATGTGAAAAAGAGTGGAGGGAACTTAAAATAGCTGTATTTAAATTGCTTCGTAATTACGTTACGTTTGTTTTAGCTCGCACAGAAGAATCTACTTGCAAACAAAAGACAAAAAGTCATCAAATTTCACTCTCTGTTCTAACTTTCAACACTAAGAAAAGAAGAAAACACAAAAGAGACAAAGATTTATGACAAAGCATGATATATTTACACAATTATTCCTAAGGTAAACAGATTTTACTATTAATGGAAATATATACGTTCAATATTCGCAAGGCAAAAAGTTTATTTCTTATCATAAGTTTATATGAGCAATATTAAAATAAAAATTGAAATTTACAAAATATGAATAAAACTTTTAATACTAGTTGCAAATATTGCTTAAATTATATATAAAAAATAATATTTAAAACTTATTACTGAATTAAAAAATAATAAATGTCAAATACATATGAATCATCATATAAATCACATGATACAGTTAGTAAATTATCAATAAAGATTAATAAGTAATTTAAAATTATACGTAACAAAATAAGCAATAAAGTTTTTCAAAAATATCTCTGAATCACAAAATATCTAAAATATCACATTAAAATAGTTTTTGAGATCAAAACTGGTGGAACATTAGAACGTGCATCAAACTGGAACATCTGAAATGCATAGCAATTATTTTAATTATTTATAAGTGTGTTAGGTTAGAGGGTTTGTATTAATGTTGTTATTACAAAATGTCCTGTGGGATGCTGGAGTGTACGAATGAAAACAATATCACGGCTCATGTTTATCTTGGTTTCTACATGCACTATACAGTAGGGTACTCTACAGTTCTGCATAACATACATTGCAATTTAACTAAAATTAAGATTTTGAAATATGCAGTATACTCTTACATCGTCTTTTTATTTCAAGAATATAGTGATTGCACACTGGACTTTCATAGCTTTTCAACAATTTTTTTTTCTGAAATCTTAATTTTTTTTGTTACCCTATATCTGAGAAATAATATTGATTTAAAACATAATAAAGTAAAAAAATAAAAATAAAAATATCTTATTACTTAATTACTATATTTCAAATAAATAATAAATAAACAAACACAATGTAAAATAGTTCGAAAATAAATAAAAACACATGTGGATTATTCAGGTTACTTATTTTTTTATGATGGTTTGAAACATTAGATAATTTAAATTCCAGATGCTTGCTCTATTTTGTCACGAAACTCGTAGCTCCTTGTAACTAGACTACACTTTCTGCTTCATTGTTTGCAAGATTGTGGATACTTCAGGCGTTTTAAGTACGCTATTGTAATGTGTAGACGTTATGTACATTTTAGCACTTTAAAATGCAAAATTTAGCCTCAAAGATAATATATAATGCATATTGAAAGTCAAAAGGAAAAAAAAACTGTTATTGAATTTTTATTAAAGGAGTAGAACTGATGTATTTATTTATTTATTTTTAAATATCTAACATAAGCCAGGTACTAAAACTTGATATTTATTTTCAGAAGGTAAATCCTATTTCAAACGGCTTTTGTTTAAAACCTACTAAGAATGTGGAATCAAGCTACAAACATTAATATGGATTCGGAGTGGAGACTTTCTTTTGTCATTGAGTTCTGTGTAACCACAAGCAAATAACGTTTTAAACCACATCATAAAGCAACTTATAAAAAACAAAAGGCAGGCCCCATGAAGAAAGAATAGCATGAATATCTGAAAAGCGAGTTGAAATGAATTCTGAGTATGAGTATAATATTTCATAACTACAAACTGATCAGTGTTAATAATGCGTACAATCTCGTGTAGAAGTAAAAATGATTTCTGTTAAAAATCTGTAACGTTAAAAGAAAAGATAATAGAATAAAAGTTTTGCCAATCTAATTTTGTAATAGCATTAAAAATCTTAATTTTTTGTCCATATACGTTGAGCAATATTCTCCATGATGAGTCTTAAAGAGGATTTTAAACTAATTTTTAAGATTAAGCCACGATAAGAGTATAAGACACTTCTTTAGTTTTAATTTCTACTAGATAATTTGATAATATAGAAGTTAAATTATATAATGTTATATTTTATAAGCTCAACTAAAAAAATTTGAACTTTAATGTCGTTTTCCATGACAATATATTAAAAAATAGCAACTTCTTGGCAGCATCGGATAATAAAAATATATCCCGTAAAATTAATTACAAGAAACATACTAATTTGATTATAACATCATTTAAATTATTATCTATAGTTGCGAGTGCATAATTCAATGAATTGTTTATTTTAAAATTTATTAAAACATAAAATACTTCGTTGCTAATGCTTTGGTTTTGCTAGTATTTAAATATTTAAATTATAACTTTATAGAAGGGGAATCAATAATCAATAATATAATAATTATCAAACATAGACTTCATAAAAATATTATATAGCTAAAATCTTGTTTGGAAGACTAATGATTTTTGGGACAGCATTTGAGCACATTTTTAGAAAGAGCATAATTAGTAGATTCTATTGACATCAATATTTACCTTTATTAATTAAATTTCAGCGATTAATTAATGATTTAAAAGTGGCAGCCACGCCCCCAAGAAGCCTGTGCCGTTAGTCATTTGTTTGAATTTGCAGCGGAGTCTGATCTTCTTTTGCAAATTTGGATACGAGAATTTAAAAATTCTCGTAAAATTTAAAATCTCGTATCCAAATTTGCAGAAGAACATCAGACTCCGCTGCAAATTCAAACAAATGACTAACGGCACAGGCTTCTTGGGGGCGTGGCCGCCACTTTTAAATCATTAATTAATCGCTGAAATTTAAGTAATAAAGGTAAATATTGATGTCAATAGAATCTACTAATTATGCTCTTTCTAAAAATGTGCTCAAATACTGTCCCAAAAATCATTAGTCTTCCTCATTAAAGATATTGCCCTTTCAAATGGCTGCAAATCTATGTAAAAAAAAAATTTAAAAAAAACTTTAAATTATGCAAGAGAAAATTAAAAAAATTTCTCAATAATTTTTATTGCTACGCGTAAGTAGACTTTAAATCGACATGGTAATAGTTGAATTAGATTTCCAAAAAGTTTCAAGCATAATTTTAATTTTAGTTTTAAATTGTGAAAACATTTTAAGTTTTAACATGTATTTACACACATTTCAAGATAAGTTAACACCTAGATGTAAAATACCAAAAATAGTGTTCAATTTTAGTAAAAAAAGTATCCTATATAAGCTTTCAAAGTAACCTCTAAAAGATTAGTTTGAGATTTTCCTGTGCAAACAGCTACTTCAGTCTTTGGAATAGAATATATAAGCTTTATGTCCCCGTGAGACAATCTTTTGCCCCTTCCCTATGCTTTCGTTCTATTCGAAGTTCAAAGTCTTAAGAGAAGAGAATCTGTTGCAAGATCACTAAAACCTCTTGGGGGTTTCTTCTCTTTTAGTCCACGCATAAGAAATCGATTCAATACACGCAACAGACAAATCAAAACTTTGCAACAATTAATCAATCCATGGATATTTATTTATATATTTTTTTCATTAAAATATATTTTCTTTACCGTAATATTTTAATTATTTAAGGGAATTGGGAATTTTGTATATTAAAATAAAAATATATAAGAAATAAAGGTTGTTATGAAATGTGAAAAATGTTCATAAATATGGGGAGCTATCTGATTTAGTACCAACCATTAAAGAGCACTTATAAGAGAGATTTTAGTACTCGTCTACTTACATTGATGGTTATAAGGGTCTAAAAAAATTTATAGCACAGAAGATAATATGCTCTTCTTTTATTATTATTATTTTTATTTTTTCGCTTCCACTTTTACTTTCTATATGTACGTATGTGTACATTAAAGTAGATTATCTAACATTTTTATTTGTAGTAAAAATGTAAAAAAAATTCCTTCCTTTCTTCATTCTTAGAAGATTTTCTTTTCTTGCAGATTTAAATAAATCTCTTAGCCATAAATTTCATGTGAATTTTATTGTCCTATTGAAATAGCTCTTTCTAGTTTTCAATGCTTTAGTATTACGATGAACCTCACTTAACAATCTCTCTCTCTCTCTCTCTCTCTCTCTCTCTCTCTCTCTCTCTCTCTCTCTCTCTTTTTCTCTCTTCCTTTCTTTCGCTATATTTCTATAATTTAGTAATATTTATATATTTTAGATTATACCATTCGCTATATACTATAAATACTCTTATACAGTATATATATATATATATTATATTTTTTATAATTATTTTACATTTCTATTCACTCATTTTTTTCACGAATTTTTGTTCCGTTATTACCCCCCCCCTTTTATGTTTTAGCATTGTAAAATATAATGTATGGTAGGACAATATAAAGGCTTTTTTTAAAGTTTTTGGTTTTCTTATTTTGTTTTTTTAAATACAAAAAATACTATTATATATTATGTACATAAAAAAATATCAGTAAACACAAACTCATGTGTTATGTGGATCCAGGTTATGTATTACCCTAACATCCATGTTTAACTTTAATGCTTTACAAATTTTCCTATTATTAGATACATGCATAAAAGTAGTAATTTGCAAACTTGATACGCTTGTAATGAGCTGAACAACTTATATCACTTTTATACATTTTAACAGGATTAAACTAAAAGTTTCAAAAGTTTGTCAGTAAAACATTGAAAACTTCTCTGTGGTAAAGTGATTCCAATCTATCAGATGAGCAGATATGATTAATTGCAGATAAATTTTCAAAGAATATTTAATTAAAATTATCACAAGCATTTTATTCCTTTCTGATGAGGAAGGCAAAATCTTTTTCTTATGTACGATCGACCAAGATTGATTTTTTTAAGTTTAAAATATGTGCATCAAATTTTCAATGTCGTGCATAAATAATAACGGAGTTTGAATGGTAAAAAAAAAAAAAAAAAAAAAAAAAAAAAAAAAAAAGTTTGAGTGTAATGTGTGCATTTACTAATATAATGTCGTATATGAAAATATTATGTAACGTAGGCTTGATTTAAGCCATTTTAGTATTTTAGACACAAATTATTTGCATTACAGGGGGGTTAAAAAAAAGTAAGGAAAAAGGAACAAAAAAGAAAGAAGAAATTGTTCAGTAAATTGTATTCTATTTTACTGTCGCCAACATTTTTAATTTAAGTAAACATCAAGCAAGTTTTTAAAAAATTTTAACTTTATATCATAGCAAACATTTAAAAAAATATAGTTTTAGTTTAATGGGAAAATCATGTCAAAAGAATCATAAAATAAAGTCACAATGCCTAAAGCATTTTTAGCTTTAACAAATTTTCAGTAAAGTTTTTGTATTACAAATACATTTTTTTTTTTTTAACTTTAATGTAGCTCAGTTTTATAACTCTTCATTTTTAGTTCATTATTATACGAATACGAAATTCTCTAAAAAGCCGAACAAAATTGCAACAAACAATATTTGACAAAAGAACAGAAAATAACTTTTGTGGAAAATAATTTTTGTAATATAAGCTTTAATTTTAGTAACCATAAGTGTTTAAAATGATATTGTATAAAAGCAAGCAGTCAAGTAGTAAACAAGAAGTACACTACATGTGTATTTGGTGTTAAAAGCATCTCGTATAAACTTCTCATTTTTATGTTATCCATGCATGCAAACATAAGTAAAAAAAAAAAAAAAAGCTCTGCAATTTGCAGTGAAAATTTTATTTCTTTTTTGCTTAACTCAAAACAATAGCGTTTCTTGTTCTATATTTGTAATTAAAAAATAATATAAATATATGGGAGTTTCATTGAGCTTGATGATGACAATGATATTATTATTATTTGCTTCTGTGTTTTTTGCTTGCTTTCTGTAGTATGTCCTACTTCGTCCCCGTATTTATTTTTTCTTTATTATTTCAATACTTGGAACAAATAAACTTTTTTATAGCATAATATATAATAGATACTATGTAGAAATCATTTGATGTAGTGCTTGAAATCTAAAATTAATGGTTGTTTATTGTTTAAGGGCAGTTTTTTTTTCTTATATACCAACATTGCATTTTTTAATATTTAATAATAGTTTAAATCTGCAGGATAATTTGCATACCTTGTAGTAAGTTTTAGTTTGTATGAGATAGTGGAGGTTGACATTCAAAATGAACCTAGACAGAGTTTTTGTATTGAATAATAAAACTGACAATTATCTGACAAGATAAGTATGTTCAAATATGCCAGAGGACCATGTAAGTGGGTGTATACCTTTTGTGGCCTCTCAATAAAAATCATTTATAATTATTATTATTTTTGCTTGTAAGATTGCATAATATAAACTATTTTAGAATGTCGTTTTTTATTATTATTATTATTTTTTTTTTACAAAAACATTTGCTTTATATTTTGCTGTTTTAGCAGTATACATAACATATAAGGAGTTTTATAAAGTGATACTTTTTTGTTGCAATATTATTGGCTAAATGTTTTGGCCGAGGTTCATAATATACTATGGCTGATTAAGCCCTATTTATGTAACATGCCTTTATCAAGTTTATTATTATTATCATGAAATAAGTCTGAAAAGTTAATAATTAGTATTATTTTAGTACTAATTATTAAAAAAAAATATATATATATATTCATTTCTTTCATCCTACAATCACAATATACATCAATGCATGTCGGCTTAGGTTATTGTATCAGTTGATACAATTAGAAATGATAGTCAAAAGTTACACAAATATAACACAAACATTATAATACATACATATTTATACATAGAGAATAATTATTTTAAATTTTAATGCTTTAAAATTTGATATAAATGCATTGTTTATACATCATGGTCTTTCATAAACTCATCTATTGAATAATATTGCTTGTTTAACAGTAGCGTTTTCAATGATTTTTTAAACATAATAGGGTCTTCAATTTCTCTTATATGAGTTGGCAGATTATTATAAATCTGCAAACAACCACAGAAAGGACCTTTATTGTACATTTTGGTTCTTTTATAGATACTAGGAATTTTCAATTTACTGTATTCTGATTCTGATTTTGACGCATCCATACGGCATGAATTTAAATGTAGTTAGTCAAATACATTTGCTGGAATAATAATAACTATAAAACATTTTGATTATTTAGCGTTCATCCTCAAAGTGTAAGTTTGAAAGTTAAAAGTTTGTGAAATAAAAAAATCTAACTAAAAGTTTCAAAAAAAAAAAAAAAAAAAAAGTCTTGAAGAGATCAGTTATATACTGTATCTTCATTCAAATAATAAAAAGTATTTTTTTACTTTCTGCTCAGCTTTCAGATATAATTTTTATACCGGAAAAGAAAAAAAAATCTTGGCATTTTCTTTTATATTTTATACAACTAAAGCACGTTTTTTTTTTTATTCTTCATTTAACCTTTTTTTGAACACAAAATGTACCAATATATATTTTCTCAAATTCAATTAACTTAAGTGAGGAAGGAAAAAAAAAATTATAAAAATGTTATATAAGACTTACTATATAATAGGAAGACGCATGACGTCTGAAGCGTACTTAACAAGGGATCAGTAATATAAACATAAACATAATAATATTATGAAGATGATTTTAGCTTTTTGAAAGTGAAAAGTGATGTCTTCAATTCAATCAAAGTAAACTATATTTAACACATTATAATTTAAAACACAATGTAAAAAATACAAAATGTACAAGCTATAAAAAAACAACTATGCTTTTGCTGCTGTTTAATGCCATGTTTATTATTTCATTACCAATTAAATTAAAATTAAAATTATAATGTATGCCAATGGAAATTAAATTATTCTTCTGCTCACTTGTGTTGATATTTCAAGTTAAAACAGACGTTATTACTCTTTATAATTTGTGCAGTATAAAACATTATTACTACATCACATACATCATACATTCCACTTTTTTTTCTCATGATTCCATTCCTCTAAGGAATATAACCATTATATTTCTAAATGACAAACCAATTTTCAGTTTTAATGAGAAATAATACTTAAATAAACGTAAAAAAACACACAATTATTATTACTTAAAAAAGAGTTAGCCAATGTGTCTTGATAATTAATTGATCTTATAACTACCTACAGTGTCTTTGTAACACTAATAAAATTTAATAATACGAAAAAGTAATTATTAAGAAAATAATTACTTTGCTTTACATTTAAATATAAGAATTTACAATTCCCTAACAGACTGTTTTAATAATAAATTATAATATGTATGCTTTTTGAATAACTGACAAAATTTCGTATTTGATATAACTAATATTTACATACCAATTCTAAATGAGAGTATATTTTCATTAATGAAATTACTTTGCCCTTAAAACTTTTTTTTTTTTAATATGGGGTCAGAATCTAATCAAATAATGATTTAAAAACCTGATTCAAAATTAACAGATAAAAAAGTTCATGATTATATTATAAAAATATCATGTAAGATGTAGCGTAAAAGGATAAAAAAAAATGCATAATTTTATAAATAGCGTGTCGTCTATAGCATAAATTTTTATATTTTAGAACTGTACAAATAATTTTAATCCTAAATCATTGTTATGTTGTGCAACATTACTTTATTTCAATTTGGTAAATTGTAACAAAAAAGTTGTTGTTACAATAGGGCTAGCATAATTATTACGTATGTATTTTTATTTGTGTAAATATACTGCTATTTCACGTTTTAAATAGTATATTAATTTAATATAGTTTATATAGCATTTACAGCTTTTAAAAATGGTAAAATGTTACCTGGAAAAATTCTATTCAGAAAAACCATAATTTTGTCACTCGCTTTGCGGCACACAGGTTTCATTACACTGTTTGTAACACTAATTATTAGTGTTTACTAATAATTTGCTTCTTATGTTTGACATGTGATTCAGTATCATCTTCTCTCATGGACTGTGTTATTTATGCTAAGGGCAAAGATGTTCAGTGTTCAATAATCTACATGTTTAATATTTTGGTTTAATTATATTATGTTTATCTGTACCTGTATCACTACAAAATTGATTTATGTTGTACACATATCGTGTTAAATAAAAAAATTTACAAAAAAAAATATTTTAAAATACAAACATAATTTTGTATTTTAACTTCTCGCAGAAAGTCTGCATACATTTTCTAGCAAACAGTTCATTTCTTACAACTACGTTTCTCTGTATTCCAAATTTATTTCCATACATTATATATACAGTAATATATATATATATAATATATATATATAATATATATATATATATATATATATATATATATATATATATATATATATATATATATATATATATATATATATATATATATATATATATATATATATATATATATATTCAAAATTCTTCAAAAGCAGCATCTTACCGAAAAGTTTGTCCTTTATTTTAATATAAAATATAGTATACTAAAAAAAAATAAAAAAAAAGAAGCATAAATGGTGTTCTTAAACTTTTTTTTTATCAAATAAATATACAACTTTAAAAGTAAGGTTATAAATTTTTTTTCTAATTGGGAGACTTCTTTTCTTTTAGAATCACAATAAGTTACATACAGTATATGACTATACTATTAGTTATTAAATTATACTTTAAACATGGTTAAGTCTTATTATTTAAAAACGTGGATATTTTTATGCCTTATAAATTTTTATGACAATTTTTTTTCAGCTTTTCTTTTATTATACTAAAAGCAATGATGATTTTATTTTCATACTTTAATCAATAATAATCAGTTAATACTAAATATTATTTTCATAGTATACTTACTTGCTATTTTAACTATTGCTTTAACTTTAATGTTTAACATGTGCACTTTCCATATATAATGCAAACATTATTATGTAAATTTCAATACAAAAGTACATAACTTTTATTATTAAAGAAGTTGCCTTTGGCTTGTTAAAAAAAAATTACTGTAAGCATGAACGTTCATGAATAAATTGCATTATAAATATACAATCACAGGAAATGTTATGATCATTAAAGATTTATTATTGATAATTCTGATTAATAACTTGAAAATATTGCAAATTAAATGACATTAAATTAAACCATAAATAATGCTTTTTGTATACTGTGTAGATTTTGAATAAAGCAAATTAATAAGGCGTTATAAAAATTATAGAAATAAAAGACGTGAGATAACATTCTATTTAATACTATATTTTATGCATTACGATATATACATCATTACACAGTTCAAAGATATGACCATTACAACATAGGTCAAATCAATCGAAAATATTATTTCACTGTGTATTCAAAAAGAACAAAGAGAACGAAGTTTATTTAGTTTTCCATACTATATTATAGTACGTTCTGTGTACGACTCAAAACATTATTATTTTGTATATTAAACGTACAGTACATACTGACAGTATGCGTTGAGTACACAGTACACACTCGGTATGATGTTTCACATTTGTTTATTTTTTTAATTCTCTTTTTGTCTGCTGTTTGGTATCAAAGAACAACTGAAATCTTTGTGATGCTTTTTATGAGTACCTCTTTTGGTTTATATATAATATAATAATTTATTTATTAAAAAAAAAACTGACAAAAACGACACAAATTTTTACATATATACAAAGAAATAAATTATTATAACAATTTTATAATAAATAAATATATATTTTTTGTTATAAGCATTTCTATAAATAAAATATAACATTTTCAATAATACTACAATTTCGTATGTATTGTATAGTTATATTTTTGTTTCAAAATTATTTGATTTCAATATGGTAGTTTCTCCTTTTTGAGAAGAGCTTTTATCTTTATATAATCGTATATACAATAAGATATTTTTTGAATAGGGATTTCTATCAAACATTTTGTATATATATGGCATATTAAATTAGGAAAAGCTAAAGTTTAGTTCCTTCATCTCATATTATGCAGATCGTGCTGTGTCAGTTAGCGTGCCAATCTTTTTTTTTTTTTTTTCTACCAATGAAGTTTCTCATCTTACAAATTTGCGTGGGTAGAGAGAGAGAGAGAGAGAGAAAAGAAGATAAAAATTTACGTACTGTATCTTTTTAAAGTATCAGCATAAAGTTGACCTCTTCTTTGGTTTTTTAATATAAAATGACATAATACGAGTTTTTTCTTTTTAGTTTTGTTTCTACCACTCACAATAGTATCTGTTTACATTTTTATAAAATGAAGATTATCATGTCTGATATATATATATATATATATATATATATATATATATATATATATATATATATATATATATATATATATATATATATATATATATATATATATCTATCTATCTATAAAATATATATATTATATAATAAACTTCTGTGTTAACTATAAATGATGAAATTTGTGTAAGAAAAAAATATTTTATGTCTTCATAATTTTTTAAACGTTTTTTTTTTTTTTTTTTTTTTTTTTTTGTACACAATTATACATATTTTTCGTATAAAAATATTATTTACAGGTTACTGACTTTTATAACTATGTTAATGTAAATTTATAACTTTATTATTTTTATTATAATACTAGAAAAAAAAATTACCTTGACATATTATCAGATTTCTTATATATTTTAAATTGATTATTAATATGATTATGAAATTAAAATAATCAAATAAGAATAAAATAAAAAAATCCTTGAAATAATTGTATGTCAGTAGACAATTTATTCATCATTCACTTGAAATTGTGTTAGCTTGATATTGATGTGTATGTATTAAATAATATGATGTGCTTGTATGTATGTATGGTATGCCCCCTGTTGTTTACTCTTCGCTTGCTTTGTCATGTTATATTCTAACGTAACAGTTTTCGTCATGATGTAACAAAATGAAGCATCTTCTCCTAGTGTGGCGCCGCTTTTGTTTAATAATCAGGGACACACACAAATATAATATATGCTTATATATAAGAGACGTGCAAAGTGTCAACTGCATATAGGCACATTATATGGCAACATCAAAGTTTCTTATAATTTATATATTATATAAATGTATAACTAAAGGGAATGTTAAAATTGTATGGTTATACAATTTTGTATAAGTTATACTATATAGGATTCAACACATATTAATTGTATTAAAATTCTTGATTACTTTTTATAATAAATTAAATATAGAGTTTAAATTTAAATTTCAAATTCGATTGTTTTAATAAAATTCTGCAATTTTATGGTTTCCAAGATAATTTAAGCAGCAATAAAGTTGATTGATTTTGCTAATGGTATACCCATTATATTATATAGATTTTTTTATATCCAGTAATAATATCAATTGATATTACAACCAAGAACTAATCAATGATTAATCTGTAGTAGTAAATAAATTTGAATATTAGCTTTAATCTGTAATCTCTCAATTGTAGTGCATTTGTATTGTTTTGTTTGTTTTTTTGGTCACTGTTTATCGACAAACGAATTTATATAATTAAATATCCAAAGTTTAACAGTTCGTTTATTTATATGACTTAATTTATATTAAATTGTATTATACATAGCAAAGCAAAGCAATTTATGAATCAATAGAAAGTATAATCAACCGCTTAATATGCTATTCACATCTCCTATTTAAAATTTAGAGGGAAAAGTATATTATAACATTAAAAATTTACTATACCTATTGTAACATGCGTAAATTAGTAAAAAAATAAACATTTTGTAATTAGTTATTTTGAATTCTCTCTCTCATCTCTCTCTCTCTTTCTCTCTCTCTCTCTCTCTCTCTCTCTCTCTCTCTCTCTCTCTCTCTCTCTCTCTCTCTCTCTCTCACACACACACACACACACTCACTCTTTGTTATGATACTTTACAGCGCTTTGTATTGATGCTATATTCAATGCATGCTTTCTGAACATACAACTGTATTTTTTATGGTTACTAAAAAAAAAAAATCATGTACTGTATACGTAATATAAAAGCTTGCGTGCTAAAATATTATTAAGTCATTTTATATTCAATGTTCCATCACCAACATAGAATGAATGGTTCCTAAAAATATATTATACTGTATAATATTTAAACACTATAGTGTAGAATATAGTATGTAAAATTTTTCAATTATGTCGTAAAGTTTGGAAATGAGTATACAAATATACACCTGTGTACTGTAGAACTTACAGTTATGTAATTATTGAGGCTTCAAAGATTATATTATCCTCGAGAGACTTTTAACGGATGGTTAATTATGAATCTAATTAACAGATGGTTTATATGATTTATATAAAACTATATATTTATATGTTTTTTTAGCTATAGCAATTGTATCCAACCAAAAAAATTAATACGTAAAATTGAAATTAACTGTTACAAATTTAGTTAGTGATCGATCAACTTATATGAAAAGTTGTACTCCTATCATTTAATTTATATCAATGAATAAAATATTATGACTGTTATCTATGTCAGTCAAATTGGATTTAAATTCTAATATTAATTTGCATTAATAAAATTCTATTTTACAAAGAAAATGTGATTTTTTTTTGCATTTATTTAATACTAAACATACAAAAAAATTGAACAAGAGAGAGAGAGAAGAGAGAGAGAGAGAGAGAGAGAGAGAGAGAGAGAGAGAGAGTCAAGTTGAGAGCTTAAATGATGCCACATCTGCTATCATAATGAAAAGAAGAGGGAAAAATATTATTGATGTCCTCCCCTAATTTTTTTTTTTTTTTTTTTTTTATTGCTAATGTTGTATTAAAAAAACTTTTTAATAAAAATTAGTGCAAAATAAAACTTTTAATTAAATTCTAAATTAAACATTTGCTTTTTTTATTATTATTCTAACATGTATGTATATAGTAAATTTATAACATGAATATTAAATTGTGAAAACAGTATGAGTGTTGACAATGATGTAATCATATGAGAGAGATTGAAAATCTTTTGGAATATATTTTTAATGTTCCATTATAAAAGCATTATGTCTTAATGCTATATAAGACCATAGTATATATATATATATATATATATATATATATATATATATATATATATATATATATATATATATATATATATATATATATATATATTATATTTATACTATGATAAAGCCTAACTGTTGAATATTTAAAATAAAAAATCTCTAATAGTAAGAAATTGAAGAAAATAAAAAGAATTAGTAGAAAAAAAACTTTTGTTGTCATTTTTTTTTTTTTTTTTTTTTTTTTCCCCGAAGTAACCAACATTAAAATTATAATTTCATTAACAATGGTTTTCGGGTTTGTTGTATTAAGAGAATTCAAAAGAGGAAAAAAATACATGACGTTACGATGAGCTTTATTATATTTTACACTTTAACATTTAATACAAAGGATCATATTATAGTAAAATTTATTCCTAAAAATGCTGAGGAAAAAAAGGAGATTTGCAATGTTCAAAAAACTATAGAAGAAAAAATGTGTCTACTATACTGTAAAATTTAGGAGAGAAAAATAATGAAAATGAAAATAGCATAGAAAAAAAATTTAAATTATGATGATTACTATTATTAAAAACATTTCAAAGCAAAAAAAAAAAAAAAAAAAGTACTTTTATTATCATTGTTTGCATTTTTTGCTAATTAGTTTTTCTCTCTTACGAAAACATAAAAGAATTATTATTGTCATAAAATATAGTTTTCAATCTTAAAATTAAAATGTTAAAATAATAATTTAAACAAGTTGTCACTAATGATAGAAATACGACTTTTTTTTTCTTTCACGATAAACTTCTATTCAAGAATTAGATAAAAAAAGTCACCGAGAACCGTTTCACAATAATATTTATATTATAAGATATATTTCATTTACACTAAGCTTATAGTTAAAAGCTTTATAATCAAATATAAAAAATGAATTTGAAAGAAAAAAAATTTAAAGGGTCATGGTGTGAAAATTGGTTTTAATGACCTGTATTATAAATAATAAAAAATAATGTAATTAATTACTTAAAAAGTGATGATATAAAACGTTAGGACATTTTTACGAACCAGTCTAAACCATAACTTACTACTTAAGGTAGTGTAAAAATATATACTTTTTTTTTTTTTTTTTTTTTGTAAGGCGCGAGGGTTTATATTATACAATAACCTAAAGACTTTTAACCTTTTAATTTTTTTTTCTTTTTTTTTTATACAGTAACTATGGCAGTTATTTGTATGACAGACGTTAAGTCGTTATATAACGATACTTTTATATGAATGTCACAAAGTTTAAAGAGAAAAAGTGCGGTCGCATTACAGTATATGATCTTCTATTAAACATTTTAAACATATAAAATAAATTTATTTGACCCTAAAAATAAAATCTTATTTAAAAAGAAATTACGTAATTATTCAGTAAGCGTTTTAATTGGAGGATTTTTTTTATTATTATTATAAGAAATATACATACAAATATTTTTTTTAATCAGCCAATTAAAATACCTTTGTTTTAAAATTAAAGATTAATTATCTTGTGATTTTTTTGACCTCAATTTAAAGATATTTATGTTAGTTTTTATGACTTTTTAAGTATGTAAGTAAATTGAAAATATCGATAAAATGATGGGTGTCCTTACCTCATGGCTGTAATGCATTTTTTTTTCTGCAGTGACCTTATTGCATTTTGCTAATAATTATTCATATGCATATCAATATATTTATATATGCATAATATAAATAATTATTTTACTTTGTACTCTGGTAATACAATTTTGCTAACTTAAAGCTAAGAATAATTATTACTATAACTACACAAAGTGTGTAAACAGTTTATCATATAAAAAATATGCACAAATATATAATTAAATTCCTTATTAAAATGGTCACATATTTACAAGAACGTATAAATGAGTTTATGCATTTTTCTCTATACTAATATATATTAATTATTTTTCATTATTATTATTATTTGTCCTTTATTATAGTACTATATTGTCGATTATTATGATTATGCAATTTTAGCTTTAATATTTTAAAAGCATTTTGCTACTATTACAGTGAACTTTTATTGAAAATGAAGTGCACTCTATCATTTATAATACGATCGTAAATGTAGAACATGATTTCTATTTTTACAAATAATTCTACAACAGAATATTGATTTGAGAAGAAAATGTAATTTCTTTTCATTCAAGTATTCCACAGAGCTGATATTTTATTGATATATTTGTATATGCATTTAGTACACATACAGTATTACTGTATATCTCTATATAGGTTCTTAATGAAAATGCAACTTTTTTCTATCATTAAAGTAAACATAATGATACGCGCGATGTATATATAGCAAAGCTGAAATAAAAATAAGTTTCATTTATACAAGATTATTTGTGATCATTAAAATTACAGTGAAAAGCAATTTTTGTTTGGAAAAGAGAGAATGAAAAAAAAAAAAAAAAAAAAAAGTTTTCATAATTGGAAAGAGCAGAAAGGAGGAGAAGAAGAGTCAAGTTTAAAACTTCATGGACAAAGGTGAATGAAGGATGCCTGGAAAAAAAATTATGCATAGTACTTTGTGTAAAAGGAAATGTATGAAGTATGAAGAGAATTTTATTTAAGTCTATGTGAAGTACGGATGTATGGCATGAAAATAAAAAGAGACCCATCACTAATTCAGAGAAGTGCTGTTTTTATGTTTATATTTGTTTTATTTTCATACATATAATTATCAGTTTTTTAAAAAATTGCCACTGAAAAAAAAATTTAATAATAACGTAGCATTTTCTTTGCGATGAAAATATCCAACTTAAATTATACTAAAAATATTAAAAATTTGTGACTCACGATTAAAAGATCTGTTAAAATAGTATACATAATCTCAAATGAAATGATACTCACGAGATACAACAATTTAATAATATATTTCAAACAATGGAATATTTCGTTTATTTGCATGACTGCTTGTCATATCAAAAGCTTAAACGTGACTTTATACTTATGCTTTTATTTCCGAAGATAAAGTAAACTTAATTTATGGACGAAAGCAACATTTTTTTTTTATATTATTTAAGACCTTGAAAATATTATGCTGTATTAAAAACAAAATCTTCTTTTTTAGATGTTAATTTTGTCAGTATATCATTATCATATAAAATATTTAATCAAATATTTAATATTTATGTAAGGTAAACTAGATGTTATGAAAAAAGCAAGGAAAAAAATGTCTTCAAATATATATAAATATATATATAAATATATATATATATATATATATATATATAAGTAAGGTCATACAAAAGTCTGGTTCATCTTCAAAATTTACGTTTTCGCAAAGTGTCAAATTATTTTTTAAAAAATGTGAAGGTTACGTATAATTTTTTTTGGAGAAATATGTGTCTTTTAAAGTAAGACAGGATAAAATTAAAGGTACGAGAGTTGTTGGATAATTTATTCAATAAAAACTTGATTTTAAGAAGTATTTTTAAGATGCATTTAATTTATGATGATATTAATATCACGTTTAGTATAAAATTATCCACTCTTAAGTAAATTTTATGTATATTTTGGAAGGTTTTAATGTTCACTATAAAGAGATGACACCTGCAGGTGTTTTTCTTGGTGTCAGAATGAATTGCATTAATATCTTAAGAATGCACTATATTGCAACAGCCAACATGTTGCAAGAGATTTAAAAATTTATATTTTCTTTAACTTAAAATTTTATATTTATATTAAAATAGAGAGTATACTTTATAACAGAAAGTATAGGATATAAATAACACAACTACTAAACAAAAGAAAAGGATTGTACTAATGGTTTAAACTTAAAACCTTAAAATATAAAAGGTCTTACATAAGGCGTGTGGAGTTAATATATTAAGTATTTCACCCGTAAAAAATTTTTATCTGTTGAATATACAGTATTATATTTTTTAAACTTTTGTTTGATTGAAAAAAATATTCTGTTTTTTAATATCTACTCTAATTCTGGTTGGATTAAAACAGATTACGGCTTTCTGAATATTACATTATTAGTTCTGTTTGGTATTTGATTTTTCACCAATTTGGTTATAAATTTTAAAATTGACCTTATATACATATTTACATTTGGTTTTCAAGTGCTTCTTTTTCACTTTATTTTTATTTTTATTTATTTTTTTTATTTTATTTTTTCTTTTTCCAGTTTGATCGATTATTTAATGAAAGTGCTTGTATTATTTACTCTACAGCCATGTGCCTATATAACATCAGTTTTTATTAGTATTATTATTAAAAAACAACATAGTATAATATTTTACCATAACGACGTTTATAATTTTGCTGATATTATAATTATATTATGGTATAGAAATTTCTAATCTAATAAAGTACTCTGTATTAGAAATATTTGATTTGTTTATTCTGGAATAATTTTTTTCGTTTATAAACAATATTGTCTAAAGAGTTTTTTTTTTTTTTTTTTTTAAACCAATTTTAGTATCTTCGTGTGCAACTCAAACAATGAATGCTTGGTTGTCAGATTATCTTATACAGTTTGTACTGTATAGGTACATGTACATGTGTAATTGTGTATACAATATAAACGTACTATGAACATGCCTTAACAGCGTTGTTCACTTTTTTCACTTTTTTTTTAAGCAAAAATATTACCAAAAAAAAAAAAAATAAAAATAAAAGTGATCTTCTATTTTGATAGATCAAATGATGTAAGATCTGATGTGATCTTGATTTGATCGTCTTTCAATATTGAATTCTTGATCTAATATTGATTGAGGTAGAACTCTGTTGATTAAATCGGATTGTGGTCTAAAAAAAAATAGTGATCGAATGCAACAATGCAAAATAATTTTATGACCCAGTGTGAGCTATAGACTAAAGAACATTTTTTATTTTATTTTATTTCATAATATCATCATTATAACCATCAGGAAAATAACGACTTTTAATTATTACGTTAGTGAGTCTGCTCAACACGTAATATATTATAAAATTATTTGTGTGTTATGCAAGAACTATAATATTCCACATGGCAAAATAATGATCTTGATATTTTATACATACATATTATGAAGCTTGTCAAGTTGTTTTAATGAGGGAAAATATTAATTTTATCACATGAGTTGATATCTTTGTTACCATACGTAACTTTGATTTTTTTTCTTGCATAAAATAAACAAAGTTTATCATTACACAGGAAAATACAGAATACTATAATTATAATTACTATGATTTTTGACCTAGTTATTCAATCTTTCTTTCATTCATTCACTTAAATAAAAAATACAGTCTATTATTATATAATATAAGTACAAATTTTGTTTCAAAAACTAATGCAAAAAAAAAAAAAAAAATGCAAATCTTTGGGGTTGTCTTTAATAAATATATGACAATGATCAAATTAAAAAGTTATAGCAGAAAGATTTCTATATTTACACCCCCCACCTCACAGTAAAATGATATTGTTATAATGTTATTACTTCTATATACATATATGTTTCGTATATTATATTTTATGTTACTGAAAGTAAAACATAACATGTATTTTTGTTGTATAGAAACTGAGACTCAGCTTTTTAAATGTTTTAATATTATTATTTATTCAATAAATTTGATTGGGAATTTTACTTTTTATCCCATAAAAACACATATATGCGTAATAGATAAAAGTACATCTAAGTTAAAACTTGCATTTGGCAATTTACTGAAACACTCCACTTACGATTTGTTATACGTAAAAGAGGATAGTTTTTTTTTTAAGCATAAAATATTATACTCTTATCAGCTATTATTTATTCCTCAAGTTATTGTGTTCTTGAGATATTACACAAAGATATACACGATACTTTATAATGTTGACTAATATCATTTTATTGGCAAATAAATTTGAGCATTAGCAAACCAATAAATTGTATGACGCACAGATAAAAAAAAAATGTTGTCCATGGTCACTTTATGATAATATACAAAAACAAAATACAACTTTTTTTTTTTTTTTTTTTGTTGTAATTTAACAGGTAAAAACATACGTTTTAAAAACCTGATGGATTTATTTCCTTTCCAGAGCATAGCCATTTTTCATGTTGTCATCTTGGCTTTTATCCAAGAAATATATATTTTTTAAGATGAATTTTTGTTTTATTTTTCTTTCTCTTTTTTTTTTTTTTTTAATTTATTTTTTTCTTACTGCATTATATATTAATAGGGTGTTACCATGGAGTTCTTTCAAATAATAAAAATAATAAATTAGGCAATTTTCATATTATTATTATTAACATTTTTCACCCACCTAGTCACAGAATATTATTATAAGTGTAAATGTTATAATTTCTATATTTAAAATTTAAAATACCATTGTTTTTTAAATTATACATTATTTTTTTTGTAGAACGTTTTGAGATGTAAGCTCATTTATTTTAGAAAAATGTTTTTCTTTTGTTCTTCTTTTTGTAGCTTACTTTGAAAAACTTGATTGTGTTTTTTGATATTTTATTTAATAATTGATCATTATTTGTGATATTTTAATGGATTTTGGAAAAAAATAATTAAAAAATTTGCTAAAATAAATACTACATATAATATCATATAATAATAATAATATGCTGCAGGATGATTATTCATGAAATTGTATTTCAAATTATTTTTTTTAGTAATTAATTTGTATAAAATATATAATTAATATTTTTAATTGCATTTTAGTAACATATAATATATTTAAAAATATAATATTATACTACATGATAACACATTTGTTTAGAAGTAAAAGTAATATATATTATATTTTTTTCATTTAATAACACAATTAATAGAAATAATAATAATATAACAGAAATTATGGATAAAACATTAATGTACTCCAAACTACACCGAAAAAAAAATATTACACTGTCACAGCGTATAATTATAATGTGATTTGTTTTTTTAATGTGAATTATCTTGGTAACCATGTAAAAGTAATAAAAGGTTACATATAGCTCATGATTATATGCGATGGGTCTATGCATTCATGTTAAAGTCGACGCTATGTTGGATAACTCAATAACATGGGTGGCATGGGAAAATAACTAATTTTGCCAGTTTAAAAACACTATGCATTTATGCTGTTAATATGTTGAATTAGTATCTCAATTATGTGAGAAAAATAACAGTAACAAAAAATTAACCGATTTCCTAAAGAAAATTGATGGCTTAAACAAAGTTTGTCCTATGCTCAGCAATGTTATTCACTACTCCAGTATGGCTTCCAAGTGCATTAAATATGATTTCATGTGGATACACCCTATATGTTAAATAATGTTATTTGATTTTTCTTCACCCATAAATTCTTCACCCATTTCTCTTCACCCATATTCACTTCATAAGAAGAATAAAAAACCAACCACATTTATTAGTTGTGAGTACTTGTTTGTTTTTTCATCCTCATTATTAAAAACAACTTTGTATGAAAAATCTTATTGAAATGGGAAGATTACTTATATGAAATATTGAATGCTTTAAAATAAAGCTTTATAGTTTTAGAAACTTATATATTATTAAAATATGATTAAATTTTGAAAGAGAACTAATGTTTTGGGTTTCATATTTTGTACTATACAGGAGAAAAGACGGAGGATGAAAGGATGGAGAAAGAGAGAGAGAGAGAGAGAGAGAGAGAGAGAGAGAGAGAGAGAGAGAGAGAGAGAGAGAAATACAGAGAGATACAAAATATTTAAAATTATAAAACTAAAAATTTATAGACATAAAAAAGCTCAAATTTTATAAAGATAATAAAAATTCAAAAAATACACAATTCTGAAACAGTTTCTACATTTTTTATAATTATATGTTTTAATAACTATAAAATAACTCATAAGGGAAATATTAATCTACCTTTAAAAAAAAGTGCTAGATCAATGTGACTTATCCCATACATGTTTTACAGTATATACGTATATACACTTTAACTGTATTTTGATTAAGTTAGTGACCTGAAAGAGTTACAGTAGAACACAATTTAGATGCCCTTGAGAGGTTCAGAGAGAGAGAGAGAGAGAGAGAGAGAGAGAGAGAGAGAGAGAGAGAGAGAGAGAGAGAGAGAGAGAGAAACAACTTTGATATAGTCAAGCATATAGAGCTGAGGTGCATAATAATAAAATATAATATAGGAAGTACAATATTCACTTCACACCCATATATAGCAGCTGCCATAGCCTTGCTGCCTGCAGCACACAGATTGCAAGCAATCTTTATAACTCAATTCCACTGCAAAATAATTCTTACAAAATAAATGTAAGGATTTTCAAGCTTTTATATTATGCAATGTATTTTTGAATGATAAAACTAGAATTTTATAAAACGTATGTTGGCAAAGCAGGGTAGATGTGATAAAAAAAAAATGTACTGTGCTCGTACAATATTTTTATAGGAGGAAAAAATTATAGTTTTGCGTATTTAGGTTAAGTATAACGTTGCACTTATCTACTATACAGTACTCTCTGCACACTTGCAAAAAATAATGATTTTTGCAGTGCTTTTACACAGTTCATCACTTAGTTAAATGAATAGTATAAGAACATAAAACTATAATTTTGTATTCTACTAATTATATTTAATCATCTTACTATATTTTACGTAAATCAAATAAAAATTTGTCAAAATATGCCTACTGTTTTAATGAACAAATTACGTAATCATATTAATAATTATGACTCTATGCTAATGTATACAGATTTATTGTTGACCTTTGTATAATAAAGAAAAGAACATAAAATACATTAATCGTGATTTAATTTCTCAAGTAATATTATAAAATGTTGCTCTGTGAAAATTATTTAAAACCAAAATAATAAATGGACAAAAGGTCAATATGAGGAATGTCTTCGAGAAAGTGAGTTAAAAGTCTTCCTCCAATATCCCTCCCCCTTTTCCTCTCTCTCTCGCTCTCTATCTATCTCTCTCTCTCTCTCCTATCTCCACCTCCTACAAGATTTTTGCAGCCAGCATCATACATAACAAATAACAAGTAACTGTGTATATAGCCAAATCACTTTCATCTTCTTGAACCATTTGATCACACATACCAACTGAAGATTTAGACAAAAAAAGAAAACAACGTAGTTAATATTTATTTTAATTCTATAGTTATGTGATATAATTGTCATTTATACTTTGCAGAATACAAATAATAAGATATAATGGTAAGTTATAATTTTTTTATTCCAAAAAAAGGGGTTGTTTTTATTCTTGTGATGAATAAAAAATCTTTTCTGGGGTGTAATTTTGTATTTTAAAGCTTTATTGATTTCTTTACGAAAGTTTACTTTAAAAAGTTTTCAACTTCATGATAACCCTATAATTTGATTGATTATAAATGAAATTTTGAAAATATTTTATTCATACGATGAAAGCTTTCTGTGTATTTTATTGTACTAAAGTAAACATTAATCTTTATAAAATGTTCTTTTTAAAGCTCGTGTCTTTTTATAGACGTAATGTGATATGAGAATGAAAATATAGTATTATTATAAAAAAAGTGTGATAAATAACTTTTTCTTTTGTTTTTGTGAGGGGGATCTATAGTTTTTGTTGAAAAGTTGTTACTGAAAAAAATAATAAAAATAATCTTTTTCCGTCGTAATTCTGTGAAATTTAATCAAAGATTTTTCACGTGACGATTTGGTGATTTTTTATTTATTTAAATTTTTATCTTAATTAATATTTTTACATTGGCAAGTCAAAATAACAACTTTAAAAAGCAGGTTTACCTACATATATTATAAGATATTTATTTCCGCATATTTTATTTTGAAAACATAATTTAATTGTTGGTTTAAATTGCGTAAAAGTGATATTACTTTTTTTTTTAATTAATAAAAATAGACGCTTCTTCACCCTACACATTAGAAAGCTAAAAGAGTGAACTTTTTATTATAAAATATTTTTTAAAAAAGTGTCAAATTAACACCAAGAGAGAAAGATTAAAACTTCTTAAAATTCATACTGTTTTATAGCATAATTATCTTCAACATCTCTCTTATGGGTATAATTTTTTTAAAGTGTAAAGGTAAAAAGAAAATTGCTTATTATTTATAAAATTTATGTCTTTATAAAGAATATAAATCAAAAAATTTCAAAAAATTTTCCTTCTATATAATTCTAAGAAAAATGAAGTTTGTAAATGTTTTATTTAATTAAAATTTATTTTATATAAATATGAAACAAATCAATTCTCAGTTTGTAAAATATATAATAACTTGATATATAATATCTTGATAAATATAATGTACAAAATATTATAATATTCATGTTAAAATTAATACCTACATCACATGTAAAAGATTTTCACACGAAGCTTATTATTAAATTAATGTGTCTAAAAAGATATAGAAGTATGTGGAAGGCGCGTGGATCTTTTCACGCCTCAAGGCATTCCATTTTTTTTTCCTTCAAGTCGACGTGCTACGCGCGGAATAAAACATATGACTGAATATCATAGTGTTATGTTACAATGTAATAACAAGATTTCTCTGTATAATTTTCTAATCAATAATCACAAGTATGGGTTCATTACTAAAGTATAAATAAAATATATATTAATATATAGATTTTCAGCATGTAAAAAAAAAAAAAAAAAAAAAAAAAAAAACTAATATACGTTAGGGAGTATTGGATATAAACATTAAACCTAGATTTATGAATTTTTATATAACAATTTACATAAAAAATACTGGTAAAAAAAAAAAATAGAAGCCATATTTCACCTGGTGACTTTGCAGTTTGATATTTGTTTCTGGTCATCAGTTAAATATACTTAAAATTAAACAGTTAATTTTTTTATGTATTAACGACAGCTTTTATTATTGTTAAAATTTTAATAGTTTATTATATTTCGTAGTATTGCGTATCGAAAATTTACTGCACAATTCATCAAGCGATGTGATGTAAATTAGTTTATAATGTAATGGCAAATTTTACGTAAAAAAATATATATGTCATTAAAATAAAGTTTAAATATCATATTTTCTCTGGCATCATATATTATATATATTATATATATATATATATATATATATATATATATATATATATATATATATATATATATATATATATATATATATATATATATATATATATATAATTATCCTCATACAATTGAGATGATATAATAATTTTGATAATACAACATTAGCCTACGCATCACTTATTTTAAATGCAAACCAGCACAATTTAATATGAATGGACATAAAACGTCACGTATAGCATAGAATATTGTTCATGTTACATCACAAGTTATGAAATAAAATGTTTGTTGTTTTCATATGAAATAAAACATAATGAATAACAGAAAATAATACATCGCATAAACTGTATCATTATTATAAAATTTATTTTATACATTATACTTTTTTTTTTTTTTTTTTTTTTTTTTTTGAAAAAAAATATAACATTTAACAAAGGTATGTTTTTCCCCATAGTATATATTATATACAACTGGCGGCAAAACAATAAAATAATAATAATGAAATAAATAACTACATTTATTTATACATCAATCAAGAAAATTATAATAATAAATTTCTACAAACACGAATTATGGTAAATTATATACATATTTACTAGAGTAGTATTTCAAAATTTATTATGTAAAATATTATTATTAATATGTGTGGAATCAATTTTATATATATTATACTATTTATTTTATATGGTTGAAAAGACATCATCACAACAAGTACAAAGGAATTGCAGTTTATTGTAATATGCAGAAATTTGACCTAAATATTTATATCTTTGTGTATATATATTATAGCTTCATGATTAACGAATTAATCTCTCGTGTTTATATATTTTATGTATAGGTAATAATAATTAGTATATAGCAAATATCTAAACTGTATACTTTGTAATTCAGTAATAAAATCACAGCATGATGTTGAAATCACATTATATATTATATATATTTTACGTCCATCAAATCTAGGATTATCATGTAAAATATTAATTATTTAATTATACGTAAAAAAAAATAAGAAGAAGAAGAAGAATATTTTTAGACAAATTTTGGAACCGAAAGATTTTAACCTTAGGATTTTTAATTTTTATCTTAAAGTGTTAAAGTAGAAAAAAATTAATTGAAATAATTTAAAAGAACACATTTTTGCTTGTCATTTTGCATGAGATCAAAGAGAGAGAGAGAGAGAGAGAGAGAGAGAGAGAGAGAGAGAGAGAGAGAGAGAGAGAGAGAATGAGAATGAGCCAGTGATCCTTTTAAATGTGACGATGTGCGTTTCATTTAAAATTTAATTGTTCATTCAAATTTAGCAAATATGTAATTTAATTTAAACAAAAATTGCAATACGTTTAATTAAGTCTAAAAAATCAAGTAATAATTTTTGTTCAATTATCTAATGACTCTAACATTATTATTATTACATAACATATTCTACTGAATGTTTTTTTTTTTTTTTTTTTTTTTAATAATAAAGAAAAATAAATAAAACCATATATTAAGTGAAACGTTTTGTATTTCAACATTAAATATTTTTTATCATGCATAATAAAATACTCTATGGTTGTAGTAATTAACAAAAACTAAATTGCAACTAATACCTTTGGGCTTAAAAATAATTGTGAAATAACATACATTTTTTATGACAATAATTGTGTTTGTGTATTTTTTTCTTTTAGTTTAAAATGTCACAGTCTAAACAGTACAATTTTAAAATTTCCTTAATTGGATTAATACTGAACATTAGTCAACTGAAATAATATTTTTTATAAAGGGGTTAAAAAAGTGAGTGTTTTATTACATTTTTATGTTTCTGTCCCCCCCCCCCCTCCAAAAATTAGTTAATTGGAGCTTTGAAGTTTCATTCTTTTTAGCTACAATAAAAATTAAACAAAAAATATTTTTTTTTTTCTTCAAAGACTTGATGCAATATAAAATCAATACCTCAGTAAAAGTATAGTACTTTCTATGCAATACAGTTTTAGGTATAAAAAAAAGTACTGTGTATACCAATAAAGGTCAAGGTTTTAAGCTGCTTTGTTAAATACTGGGTGAAGGCGGAGAGATGTTCAATAAGTTTGTCGTTTTGAAGTCTGGAGGGAGATTTGATGATATCCTCCTCCTACTCAAGACCTTGTCAAGGACAAAATCTAAAAGTTTTTAGTGTGATGAATATTTCAGTTTACATTACTTATGTAATATCATAAACGATATAATAAATCAAATTTATTTATATATTATCACGTTTAATAAATTATATAAAAATATTATATAAAAAAAAGTGATGGATAATTATTATTCATTGTATGTAAATCATGCAAAAGAATTGTGAAATTGTAATTCTTATTATTATTTTATCTGACGAAATTTTAGGTTCCAGTTTTTAAAAAATAAATTATTTTATTTTCTCGGGTCTATAAAAAAAATGCCAGCTTTATTGTTTGTGAAATTCTTAAAACTTTTCTTTTTGAACAATACCTTTAATTAGCATAATATATTTTATTAGAAGGTACTACGTTGCGTTGCCAATTGTATTTTGCTTTAATATATAAGCCTATTTTTAATGCAAAAACTTCTTTTTTTTTTAAAGGAAGGAAAAAACTTTAACTTTTTTATTATTATTATTTTTATCTTATTATAGTCTTTCATTAAAGTCTTTTATTACAAGCTTTATACTGAGTTCTAAAAAACATCAAAGAGTTTTTTTTTTCCTCAATGAAAAGTTTGTATTTAATGAAGGTACTGAGCAAAAGGTATTTAACTAAAGATTGAGCATGAATTAAATCAAATTACACATCTGATTGACTTCTCTTCTCTCTGATGCCTTTTCTCCAACAAGGTAACGCATAAAATATACATTTTTTTATTAAAAAAAGTAATTAAATTAGCTACTTTTTTTTATATATTATATATTGCATAAAATGTTCTTTTAATGGCATTTAAAACTCAAGGAAAAAAAATATAATCAAAAAATCTGGAGACAACATTTTTTTTTTATTATTATTATTACTTGAAAGTAAAGAGGTCATTAGATTTTTTTCTTTGACTGAATTTCTTGCTCAGTTACGACATTTGCATTATCACACGTGTGTGTGTCCAAATTGAGGGACATCTTGTTGTCATTTGACCGTATAGGTCATTATACAAGACAGACACAACAAGAAGAAGAAAAAAAAGGCTATCTTTCTTGACTCTTTGTGTGTGGCATCATAATTTATAGGTGTATCCCAAAATTAATACATTTTGAAATAATATTTTTGTTAACATAACTTGATAAAATTATATATATATATATATTATATATATATATATATATATATATATATATATATATATATATATATATATATATATATATATGAATATTATTATATAAGATAGATAAAAGATATTTATTTTGTAAATATTTAAAAGACCTATTATTGAATAAGAATAAAATTTGAATATATAATGAGCATTTATGTGATTGTTTACACAACGTATTGTTAAATCTTTAAGTACACATTCACTTTATAAATATAAAAAGATTATTGATGTTTAACGGTTTAAATAATTGACACTTAACAAGTGAAAGTGTGAAGAAAAATAATCAAACAAAGTATAAAATATCCAATTTGCTATAATACCTACGCATAAACATGATATCATTTATGTATATGTATGTGTATATATATATATATATATATATATATATATATATATATATATATATATATATATATATATATATATATATATATATATATATATATATATATATATATATATATATATATATATATATATGTATATATATAATATTATATATTAGTTACTATTAAATAAATAAAAAAATTATATCCGTCTAAATGTAAATTTGCTTATAATTATTTTCAATAAAAAATTACACTTGTCAAACACCTTTGATTTTAAACCTTTGAGAAAATAAATCATAAATTTATATTAACTTGCATCGACTGCTTATTTTTCAAACTTAAAATTTAATTAATAAACTCCATGAATCTTTTTTAACTTCCTATTTTTTAAAGCTTATAAAAAAAAAGTATATAGATTTTGCTTTCTCTTTATTATTATTATACAATAAAAAAGTTGCAAAGATATGTGAGCTACGTACGTAGTACGTATATAAAGTTTTTTTTCCTTCTTGTAACTTTTTTTCTAACTCGCTTGTAAAGTGTCAATCAGTATATATATATATATATATATATATATTATATATATATTATATAAGGTTTTAGTATATAGTACGACGGTGATAAAAGTTTCTTTATAAGGTCGACTCTTTGATTTTGATCACTCTTACGTAAGTCTTGTTTGTAGCATTTTGGTACAAAACTTTAGAAACATATTGGAGACAGAATAGAAGAGACTTTCTGTGTAATGTCACAACACAATACAAAGAAGTTTAAGAAGACTTTGATAGTGATTGTTACTACTATACTATGTGCGTATACAAGATTGTCATATTTCTTAATAAAACGTGTAACTCTGCAATAGATTATAATACAGATTTTATAAAACATCAGTTTAACAAAAAAAAATACCTATTTTAATATTTATATAGAATAAGTTTCTTTGTTTAACTATAATTATATTCTAATGCAAATATTATACAATTGTATATTTGTAGATTGTTTCTGTACGGTTTGTACCATCAATAAAGTATCAGGCAATTTTCTTGAATGAAAAGAAAAACAATAATTAAATAGTATTTTCTTATATAAGTTTAACTTCACTTCAAATTAATACAATATATTATATCATTTATTAATTTTCTAGTTAACTAATAAACAGTAGGGTTAAATTGAGAGGTTATTAACCCAATAAAAGCAGTTAATTATTATTATCATGTTACAATAGCGATAAAATTTAATTTTTATGTCATTCAAGTTTTTTTATATACATTACTAAAAATTTTACACAACAATTATTGTTACTGTGAAAAAGTTAAATTATATTTCGAGCCTTTAGAGGTATTATATATATATATATATGATCTCAAAATTAGTAACAGACTTGTATGATTAATAATTAGTCATATTAATATTTCTGAACAATATTATAACAGAAATTAAAATTACATGCTTTTTTTTTTTTTTTTTTTTTTTTTTTTTTTTGCACCTGTAGACTGCTATACTTCTTAATTTCAAGTTCTTTTATTTTCTAACTATAGGCATGGAAAATTATTATATTAAATATAATATATGTATAGAATAAATATGTAAGTTAAAAAGTCAATACATTTTTTATACATATTTTTTTACAGTGGATGGAATATAAATATGAAAGTTTGTCCATCAAAATGCTGAATAAATATTTTTACTGCTGATATCTTTTTTGGCATTCCTTTTATAAATGCTATAGCTTTTGCATAAAAAGTGGAGAGAAAACCAAAATGTGAAACTAAAATGCGTGGGTATCTATTTACTATGGTATTCTGTAAAAATTATTTTACTGATAATTTTGAAATAAAAAATAATAATAATAATTATAATAAAAGCGTTCTGATTTTTTAAAGTTAAAAAAAAAAATGTTAACTATAGAAACAAATTTTCCTGATAAATTTTCTTATTAAGGAAGATTTGATAATCAATAACCCCAACAAACTCTTTATCCTACGTAAAATCCTCAAATATTTACGCATCATAACATTTATTGTTAGCTCTGCCAATAAAATTTTAAAACTTTGATCCAATAGGCTTTCAAGATTTTTGAATTTGATGTTTCCGTTCGAAGCTTGAAAAACTCAATAAAAACGAAAAGTATTTTTTTAATAGAAAAAAGATTTGATAAAAACAAAGTCTCGCTTACTAATAACTTTTTGTTATCAGCTTCATAAATAAGTTGCTCAGGATTTGAATACGTAATTTTAAACAGATATCATTAAAATATATAAAATAAGTAATAATATATACAAATTCGAACTATTCATAAGCCAAAAAAAAAATCATTTGTGACCTTTATTATTATTATTATTAAAGCCATAGACCACATAACACAACATGTGCTTTTTAATGAATAAACACGAAATGGGATCTTCAAAACTGATGACAATTTTTACTAGAACGTTAATGTAGCCTCACGAGAGAGCGTGAAAATGTGAAAATACTGTAAAGTATGCAATTTGCGTGAGACTATTCATGTTATTATGACGTCAGAAACATGCAAAAATTAGTAAAAAAAATAAAAAAACTTGTGCGGGTTGCATATAAATCGAAAATTTCTGATCACTGCTACAGAGCTGCAGTTGGGTTTTGAGACAAACTAAAGTTATTTAGTTATTATTTTAGTTATTATTTATTCCCATAAAATGTTTTGTGATATAAATGCTTATGTTTTCTTCTGGTCTATTCCTTTAAGTTACTTAACATATTATAGAACAAAATCCTTTTGTTCTGAAAGTATTGCATTTTATGTCCAAGATTTAGCATTGACCCACACTAAAAACATTAAAAAAAAAAAAAAAAAATCCAGCAGCGAGCAGAAACATTAATTGGTTAAAAAATAATTTCTAATCTTGTCTCATAATGAATGTTAAATGGAGTCATGAAAGTTTTAACACAAAACACCACGAGTTAAAGGTTGCTTGATGCCTTTGATGAACAAAGAAAACGTTAAGATTTATAATATAAGATAAAAGGATTTATTTTATACATACTTGTAGCGGAGAATCGGCTTCAATAAAATTACCACAGAGCTCTTAAGAAAAGACGGACTATAGAATAATTATTTAATTAGTGAATTTTCTTATGAATAATTAATAAATTATTGAAGGCACGGTATCTTACAACTTTACAGTTTACAGCTATGTTATACAAGCTTATATCACTTTACTCAAACACGAAATATTTAAAAGGTAGTCTGCTTATATATTTAAAAATGCACTTTCATGATGATAAGTTAATTTTCTCACTTACAAATAATAATAATATAATATTTATATTATTTTCACACGTGTATGTAATGTGTTGGCAACCATTGCCGAATTCACCCAATGGCCGAAATAAGTGACCACGTCGCGGAGTGGTTTAAAAAAAATCTTCTTCACGACGAGGTCATTTTAATTTGACCAGATCGCGGCCTGGAAAATGCATTTAATCAGTTAGCGATGTGGCCAATTTCACGATACACAAGTGCCGAAATTCTGATCTTGGTAAAAACGCAAAACCACTTCGCGACGTCGTCACTTATTTCGGGTATTGAGCAAATTTGGCAATGATTACCAACATGTGTACATAATATTTATATCATAAGTGGTCACTTTTTCCTAATGCTGCGAGGAAGTATTGATCGTGCAAAATAATGACATATTATTTATTTCACCTTAACCAAATATTTATAGTAAAACTAGTATTTTTCTTGATTTTAATAAAAATAAATAAGTAAAAAGAAAAAAAATGCTTTTAATTAAACTTAAAACTTTAATGATTTCTCTCTCTCTCTCTCTCTCTCTCTCTCTCTCTCTCTCTCTCTCTCTCTCTCTCTCTCTCTCTCTCTCTCTCTCTCTCTCTCTCTCTCTGTTTCTATTTTTTTATTTTTTTAACCTGGCATTAGTATAGATAAATATGCATACACTCTAATAATTTTATGATATAATACATTATAATAATATTTATAATATACTGTATGTTTTATAATGTATATATGGATGTAAAATATATGCTTTTTATAATTTACATACATAGTAGTATACATAGTATACTACTGAATAATGATTTAATTTCCTAGAATAATTATGAAAAAGGGTTGAACCAGATTAACTGCAATACATACAGCACATTATATTTTATATGATTCAACAATGTGACCTTAAAATATCATGTTATCATTGCCTTTTATTCAATTGAGTGCATGAAAAAGCAATTATTTTAACCTTTTATTCATATAAAATTACATAGTAGTTAAATTGTCAATCTATAAAAGCACTAAATCTAATTTTATTTAAAAACAATACTTGATCACGATCTATTATGGTAAAAGTATATTCACCTAATTTCTTAAACCTTGATTTTTTTTCCCACAAATGTTACTACCATAAATAACAATTTATGAAATAGACAGAAAATTGCTGAAGTCAATGAAAAAAAAAATTTATCAGATCATCTTTTGAATTCAATAATATATATAACTAATTGGATTAAAAATAATAGAATTCATCGTGTTCTAGTATTTTGATACTATTGTTTATATCATTGAATAATTATAATTGCTAATTAAATTTTGTATTTTTTTGTTTCATATTATACAATAAAACATTCATTGCTTTAGGAATTTATAGCAAATGAATACGACAAAATAAAAATTAGACTATACGTATAAAAATATCAGACATTTAAGGCTTAATTTTTTATAATTAAAACTAAAGTTATTATTATGCATAGCAAAGCTTTTAATTTGCATAAAATTTGCATGAAAGCAGCTTTAATCTTTTTATAATAAACTTCATTATGTTGTAATGTTTATAAAACGTAAGTTGTAATATGTATAAATTACGATCGCAGTGTTTTTTCTCCTCCTTGTATTAAAATGGTTAAAATTGTGTTATATATATACATCCATATATATACATCTTATTACTAACAAAAATGTTTAATATTAAAATACCTTTGAGATTTTTTATGTTATTTTATAACTTAAGTTCAACGGCAAGAAAAACCATGCTTTCATATTTTTTGATTTATAAAGTCGATTTGAATGCTGAAAGAAAATTCTTGTTTCACTTTTAAGCATCAAGCTTATATCACCAGGGAGTCACTTTTTTTTCTGTAAATTGTAAAGAATTTATGGAACAAACAAAATATATCCATGCAAATGAAAAAGTAATAAAATAAACTGACAGTATAAATACGAAAAAAAAAAAAAGAGAAAAAAAAAAAACAAAAAAAACATATACCATTGGGATTAAAACATGAATAGTTCAAAGTCAAAAGTAATGGCATTAAGGACACATATTTAATTAATGATAAAAAAATAAAAAAGGAGACGTTAAGAAAGAATGCAAGGGAAAAATAATTTGCTTTACAGTAGCAAACTAAATTGGAAATATGTATACTTATTCTCCTTTGCATTAAAAATTAACATTAGTGTTTCTTATTTGATCTTATTATAAATTTATTTTGTAATTAAAGCAAATAAAATTTGGATTTATATTAAATGAAAAAAAAAAAAAAAAAAAAGGTAAAAAATGTTATAACTTTAAAGCGAATCACTAAATTATAGTAAAGTCATAATTCAGCTTTAACAAAGCTAATCAAACTTATAAGAATACAATAACTTACTTATGGATAAGTCGGACAAAACTTTTAGTACAAACGCAACCCTACCCGAGGCAACACTTCATATTACACATGTTATTATTATTATTATATATTATTATATACTCAAAATTGATCCATACAATAAAGAGTATGATAAAATCCATATTTAAGGTTCCTCAGCTTCTTCTATTTTTATTTGCATCATGAAATTTTATATTTGAACTATATTACAATAGTTTTCTGATGAAAGCTAGTTCTGTTCACACAGAACAATATTTTTGGCATTCAATTAAATTTATTTCATGTAATCTACATTAAAAATTATTAAATTTTTATGCAATCCAATTTATTGCGCAATTCAAGCACTAGTGCTTTGTGAACTCTGGCTATTACAATTTCATAGACTATATTTGCTATTACTTTCATGCAAACACAAAACATCATCTGAAAGGAATCAATCAATCAATCAATCAATCAATCAATCAATCAATCAATCAATCAATCAATCAATCAATCAATCAATCAATCAATCAATCAATCAATCAATCAATCAATCAATCAATCAATCAATCAATCAATCAATCAATCAATCAATCAATCAATCAATCAATCAATCAATCAATCAATCAATCAATCAATCAATCAATCAATCAATCAATCAATCAAATTGCAATATAATCGTAAACAAGTAAAACATAAGTAGTAACCTATTTGTTTAAAGTTATATTTTGTTATTACAATAAAAATGTGCTTTTTCAAACAATTATGGGATACATCATAATATTTTTCTTTATGATGTTATGGAATGAATAACTAAAGTAGTTGATATGCTATTGTAAATCCTATCAATTCTATAATAATAAATATTTTGTTTGGATAAGAATAAGAATATATTACAGTGAACAATACAAACACACATACATATCAATTCATATTTTACGTTGTTCCTAAAGTGACGATGAAATAATAAAAATAAAATATCTATATTGACATCCGGAAGGAAAATAGTTTCCGATATGGAAATTTTTATATTTTATTGTTTAATAAAATCATTTTATTATATTATTTTCTATACTATATAATTTTAGTACTATACCTGATGATATCATCGTGAAAAATTACTTATAACACGAGTTATTTTTGTATTGAAATGATAGCATTTTTATAGCAAACTATAATACTGTATACTCTTTTTTATAGTCTATTGGCACGTCAATTTGATTTCAATCCTTATATTAAGCAAATAATATTTTACTATTCTATAGCATGAGATTTACTTTGAATTTTGTTTATATACTGTATATAAAAAAAAAGTAACTAAAAACATTACATAAATATTCTTATACAATAGGCCATTTCTATAAAAGTATTGTTGAAACATCTCACATTTTAATGGATAAAAGTCAACACCTTATACCTTATATGGAAAGCAGTATTTCTTTGCTTAACTTTAATTTCGATAATTTTTTGTGTAAATTCAATTTGTTTACTTTTTTTTTTTTTTTTTTTTTATAACCTTTTAGATATCCAGCCAAGTATAATTTTTTATTCCATGAGGTGTTTTGAAAAATGACCCTTTTTGTTCTATAGTCTACATTATTGCCTTTCTATTTTCTTCTGAATGTGCGGCAGAGAAATAATATATTCCTGTATTTTACTCTTCTGTTATAGATTTTGAGGATTTATAACTTTAAAACTGCTGAATAATAGTAATTTAAGAATAAAGACGATGTATGCTCTCTCTCTCTCTCTCTCTCTTGCTATATTATAAATGATTTACATCAACCTTACGTACAGTGTTAAATTTTTTAATAATGCTTTATTTTTTTGATATCGTTTGATTCAATGAATATATATTTTTTTATTGACTAGTCCTTTTAGTCAATAGTTTATTGCATACGATTAATTTTTAATATTTCGGCACTATTTCACTATTTGTTCATTATTATCTACTTACTCATGTGTTTCGGTTAGGTTTACGATTGGGCTATAGACTATTGTAAATTTACAATTTAATTACTCTTAAGACTAAACTTCACCCTTTCAAATTATTATTTTTTAATTATTTTTTTTAATAAAAACCATTTATTATTATTATTATTATTTTCATTTTTTACTTGGAGCAATTATTATGGGGCGTAGACAAGTTGTGTCCTCAAGTCACAGTGACCTCATCTGAAAATAGAAGGACAGTTTCCTAATTTTAAAAACATTTTTTTGTGCGTTTGAGTACATTTTCCTGTTGTCTCGGGAAGACTCGTAAATGTGTCAACGCTTTTCAAAAATAATATTTCTACATAGCGCAATAGTTTGAATTTTTCATTTTTAGAATAATATAGTGTATGAATGGAAAAGCGCGAGAATTAGATTCGACGCCATACTGGAGCAACGAATTGTATTGCTCAGCATAAGACATGCGTTTTCTTTAGTAAATCGTTTTGTTTTTTTTTTTTTGTTTTTTTTTTTTTTGCATTAAATTTCTAAAATTATAATTAAGAATTTTAATAGAGAACTGTTATACAAGGGGGAAGATGATCCGTGTGGTGTTACCACGTATATTAACCTCACAAAACAAGGTAAACCTCTTGGCCGAAAAACACTTTCTTATGATAATACTTTCCTGTGAGGACACTTGGTCATCTCCCATTATTATTACTGACATTTCAGTAAGCTGCATTATTGTTGCAGTGAAGTGATGACCGCAGAAGAAAACAATGTGATTAGGGTATGATGTGATCAATATATTTGCAACAATATAAATATTAATTTTTATTATTAGTTTTCGTAAAGGCATTATGTTAATTTATATTTTAATTGAAAACGTGACACGAGACAATCTTTTACATGTGAAGTGAAAAAAGTAGTGAAACTTTTTAAACTTTTACTTGTAAAATACCTCTTTGCAATTTTTTCATGCATACATAAATATAATTAAAGTTTTAAAAGGAATATAATAAATTATGAAGTCTTGTGAGACATGGAGTGTATAGTATATTATTTTAAACTTTAAAAAACTCATTGAAGTTAAAATATCTTGTAGAATCAAATTTACAATCATATATGTAATATTATACTTTTAACTTTCATTCAAAAGGTTTTACAAAAATAGATTCTTTTTGATATAAATGCTAAAAGTGTAATATCATTCTAATACGGAATTTATTTTTGCACAAAAGACTTTCATATATAATATATATGTATGATTCATTTGCATTCTCAAACAAGAATGCAAACACATTTAAGCTGCTCTCTGTGAGAAGAGAGGGAAAGAATATAAGTCAAATTTTAAAGAGGACATGAAGCAGATTTTGTAACATTTTTCCTTTCAACCTTGTCATTTTTGTTTCTTCTTCATCTGTGTAATTACGTAAATTCTTCCCAGTTACAATATTTTTTAATTTAATGTGAAATCAAATGAAAAATTCTAAATATAATTTAATAATGTATTAACTATAGTGGAATGATTTTTGTTTTAAACTACATTATTTATTATGAAATGGATTGAATTGAACTTGAAAATATGAAAGAAAGAAAAAAAGAAGAAGAAAAAAATACAGAAAAAAAAAATCATTTTTTTTTTATTTGCTATAATTATTCATTGTTGCAAATTAGTCGAAAAGTCTCTCTCTCTCTCTCTCTCTCTCTCTCTCTCTCTCTCTCTCTCTCTCTCTCTCTCTCTCTCTCTCTCCTCTCTCTCTCTCTCTCTCTCTCTCTCTCTCTCTTGTCCCTATTTTTTTCGTTGCAGAAGCAAAACATTTTTATTTATTTATTTTTTAGGGTTAAACATTATTAATAAAAAATAAAACTCATCAAAAGTTGTAATGTAGTTTTCAAAGCTTCATTACGCTATTAATTTGCAAGAGATAGGGTAAACAAAAAATTTATTATATTATTTTGAATTTTGCTTATTACGAACTACTTATACTTGCTTCTTGCTTACTACTTGGCAAAAACCTCAACGTCTCTCTCTCTCTCCTCTCTCTCTCTCCTCTCTCTCTCCCTCTTCCACACATCTATGCATGTTTAAAACTTTATTACATACTACAATCAGATCAATGACTAGATTTTGTTTTAATGAATTTTCAAACTAACTAAAACAAAATATTTTTTCTTATTATTAAATATCTTCACTATTTATAGTTCTAGATAACTTTCATAAAATAATAAAATTACATAAAATATAATTCTTAAATAATTATTATATTAATAGTATTCCGAAACTTTTACAAACTTATTATTATTATCAATGCATTGCTTATAATAAGCAATATGGTTTTGAACGTAAGTCGTATCAAGAAATCACGTAGAGTACTTGATTATATACCTAAAGTATAAAACCTTTCTGTCAACATTAATTACGCTATAAAGTTTCATTTTTATATAATAAGTAAATAGAGTTAAATGACAGTTCGTCTTAAAGAAATGGAAAGTGTTTATGATCATAACGTGCCCAAATCATCCTTATAGAATTCATCACCTTTGACACACTTTCTTTCCAAATGTATTTATCACACGGCTGTCATATTGATGATGCATCGAACACATCAAACCGTTTTTATGTCATCATGAAACTCTATTTTTATTTAGCTTTTTTTATGACGTATTTATCCAAAATGATACAGGTAGTAGATTAGTTATTTTAATAATATTTTGGTTCATAACTGGATGGAGGGGGCTGGATTCGTCGGTTTGAGCTTGCCTTTCGACGCCACGTTTGAGCAAAAAATAGGTTAACTATAGCCTAGAAAGAAAGATTTGAGCAAAGCGTAAAATATGTTTCTTTTCTCAAAAAAAAAAAAAAAAAAAAAAAAAAAAGGAATGAATGAATGAATGAATTAATTAATTAAAAAATGAAAACATGCTTGGTGTGTTTGTAATTATGTATTTAATCTATTCACTTACGCATTGAATATAAACACACTATGTGCGTTAAACATGTTTCTCAAAGTTTATTATAGATTATTGATATTATTTATTGTCATTTTAATCTAATTCATTTAAGGGCTGTATTCAGATGGCTTGCATCTCAAAATAGAGAAAGTAAACTTCCAAACTTTATGATGCCATTTAAAAGTTATAAGTAACAGCTACCTATGATAAAAATTTTAGAACTCATGACCATCAGATAAGAGAGAAAATAATAAATAAAATTAACATGGGCTCTTTTGGGACTAAAATTTCAAAAAATCCTAATTTAAAATCTAGCATGGTGACCCCCCCAAAACTTTTACATTTTTGAAGATAAGTTATCCTATATAATGTATCACTGTGCAAAATTGCAGATTTTTCTTACTTGACAACTTTTTAGTCAAATCCCGTAGTACCTGATTTTCCGCCCTAACAGAATGATGCATCCAATCTAAATAAAATGAAAGCGAGCGCTATTTGTTTAATAAAGCAAAAATTGCTGCGTTCTAGGAGTGTATAATATATACTAATGACTTCTGCTTGTTTTATATGACATTTTCAA
>OX439129.1:32150469-32216053 GCA_949318235.1 Ecdyonurus torrentis | reverse complement strand
TCAATTGAACTCACTTTTTGACCTTAATCAGTGTTTCTATTTTCTACCCACGCAACAGCGTTAGATTTTATTTTTTTATTATTCTTTTTTAAAGTAAATGTAATAATAATAATACAGAGGAAATTATATCAACAAGTTATTTTAAAATTATTTTTTAATAAAAAATCTTCATTATTAAAAAAACATTGTTTATTAAATCTGTTTTGCTTTTTTATTATTATAATTGTTACTTATTGTAAAAATTTTATGAAAGTATTTTATGAAAGTGTTTCTTGTCAGTAAAAATAATTTTGTAAAGAATAGAAGAATACAAAGCAGTGTTTGTTTTTCATTATAATATTATTTTGGTTGTATTATTAATTATATTAAAAATGTATGTAATTTTAATATCTGTTTAATATAAGCGCTCTTTATAAATATATTTACAAATATTTTACCCGATTTGTTTGATAAAAACAATACATATTTATACTTTCATACATTAATCATCAAACTGACATTAACTGATATTGGTTTGCAGGTTTTAAACAAATATTTTTATCGCGATCATTATTGTAATTAAAATTTAAAACAAGAGGTGATTTCTCTGTTCAATATTGAATTTGCAATTTTTAAAATGTATTTTTATAATTATAAAATATTTAGTAAAACAAATCATTTCTGTGAATTTACTAATGATGACGTATTTCTTCAAAGTTTTGCATTGAATATCATATAATTTTAAAAATTTCTATCTCTAATCATGTATATGAAGATTGATTTTGAGAAAGCTTACTCTATATTTATGAATAATGTTTTATTTCAAAACAAATTGCTAAAAGCTTCAGTTCATTGTCACATCATTTCATAAAAGATCATTATGCATAATTCATTTCACTCTCTCTCTCTCTCTCTCTCTCTCTCTCTCTCTCTCTCTCTCTCTCTCTCTCTCCCCTATTCACTCCCACAATTTGATGACGCTACTCATAACACTTGACAGGTTTTCTCGAACGTAAAATAACATTCAAGATTAGCAAAGTTATTAATTTTTAAAACAAGACATTTGACATTCAATAACAATAACTCTACATAAAATATACTTTAAATAATTGTGGTACATTTAAATTTATAATGAACGAAATATCATAATAAAATATTATAAATCTTCATTTTATTAATATTGTAAAAGTACGTAGTATACCATGACACTTTTTTTTATCATTTGAGCTACTTCTACAATAATTTTTTCTTTTAAAATTTAGCTCATGATGCTAGACAAACTTCATAATATAATACAACCTATATACTACCGAGAAGATGTTTGTAGTTCTTAACTAAACTATCATTACTTGTGAATAGCTGACGTACGTACGTATGTACACATAAACTGTACAATGGATATCAAGTATAAAACATAGTAATATATATCACAGTTTACAGAGAAGTAAATGAACATGTATAAGTTAAAATAGTTTTTGATTGTTTTGTTATACATTGTGTATCTGATGTAGCTGCCATGGTAAATTACTATCTAGCTCAACTTCAGTATTATTGTTTTGCATACACTCTAAAAATTGATGCATTACTTTAGTTACGAATACTATAACTTATTTAAGATAATCACTTTTAAGTTATTATGAGTAAGCTAAATTAATGCATTTTAGCTTATTATTAACAATAGCTATATTTGAATTTAAAATAGCTTTAAAAAACTTTTAAAAACTTAAATAAGCTATTTTAATAACTTGCTAAAATGCATTATTTTAGCTACTCTTAATAACTTAAAATTGACTATCTTAAATAAGTTAGTATTCGTAACTAAAGTAATGCACCCATTTTTAGAGTGTACAGTACGTATATATTGTAATATATATATATATATATATATATATATATATATATATATATATATATATATATATACACACACACATAATCTACATAAATTGTTCTAATATCTTTGCTATAGTTTAAACTGTCGTTATATAATATAAAACCACAATTGTGTACTAAATATTCCATCTATGTTACGTTACGTATAATACATAAATACCTTCATGGAAACATTATCCTAGTTTCTAAATGTATAATCTTCTTATATTATACTTTAGCTTTGTTACATTTGATTATGCTGTTAAATAGTGACGACTGTATAATATATTTATATACATAATTTGTAATCACTTTTTTTTCCTCTTGAAGATTTTGATATTAAAACAGTTACATACACTGAAGAGCATAAAAGTACATAGACCACATAAAACCACATGTGCTTTTTAATGAATAAACACAAAATAGAATCTTCAAAATTGATGACAATTTTTACCAGAATGTTAATGCAGCACCACGAGAGAGCGTGAAAATACTGTAAAGTATGTCATTTGCGTGGCTATTCATGTTTTTGACGTCAGAAACATGCAAAAATTAGTATGAAATTGTCGTGCGGGTTGCATAAATTGAATTTCCTGCACCACTGCTACGGGGCTACTGTTGAGTTTTGAGCCAAACTAATGTTATTTATGTCAATCCCATCAAGTGTTTTGCGATATAAATGCTTATGTTTTTCTCTGATCTATTCCTTTAAGTATTTTTTTAAAGGTGAGGCAATTATAAATGCATTTTATTTTTAATTTCATTGTTCTTAGAGTTAAATTAATGTTGTAATATTCTGGTTAAGAACATGTAATATGACTGAAATAGCCGTGTATGTTTCTTAAATAAAATTATGATTATTATTAGGTGTGCTACTGTAATAACTATTATATTTTTGTCATAATTTACATCATATGATATCTTTTTTTTAGTCGGTGTAAATTATAGCAAAAAGCTTCCGTCTGAAAGTAATAACAACAAAAATATTATAATAAATTATTCTCTTGTATAGTACCTTTTAAACCCCAGCAGTTTATATACGTTAACGTTGAATAATTTATAACATTATGGAGATAAACTATATTTTGTTTGACGGTTTTATCATGTGTAATAAAATTATTAACTTTGTCAACCTGTATAGTTGAAAAAACAGAATCAAACTGTGTGCTATGAAGGTAGTTTTAAACTTTATCAACTAGCTCACAATAATGTGCTAATGCAATATAAAATATAATGTTTTTATATTCCAATTAAATTTATGAATCCATCCATGTTAATGTACAAATGTTAAAAATTATTTGAATAAAAAACGTAAAATAAGAATTAGTATAAAATAACAAACATAAAAATAAATATATTTTTTGATTTTTCAATACGAGGAAAACAATTACGAGGAAAACAGGAAATACAATGTATACTATATAGCTTGTTTGGTAAAGCCAACGCTAGCTCAACTTTAAGTCCCTAGAAAATACTAATTACTCTCATATCCAATAATTGCTGTATTGTTGATTGGTACAAAAAATATATTATCACAATCGTGTGTACTTAAGCTCAACTTTTCTCATCATATTGTGGTGATAGCAAGACTTTATTCTCCCCCCCCCCCCTATTTTAGCAGCTCATTTAAAAGCACTCTTTTTATGATCAAAAAATTTGTGTGTGTGTATATATATATATATATATATATATATATATATATATAATATATACATGAACTTTACTAACAAAGGTTTGAAAGTTTAATTAAAATATGATATTTTATGTAAATATCCTCTTTTTTTTAAAATATACAGTTGATGTGAATGAATGATAAATAAAGATAAAAACTTTATTCATAAGCTTTTTTTTTTTTTTTTTTTTTTCCCCTTTTTTTTCCTCATGGCTTTTACATAGTAATCGTAGATGTTATTGATTTTCAATACTTGTGGTGTCACTGGTGTGTCTTATATATCGTAAAATTGATAATTTTATTTAAATAGCATGTGTAATTATTTTGTAGAACTATAGTAGTAGGTGTTGGATTAAATATAAATATTTCTTGCATGTGTTCAAAATTAAAAGTTAAAACTTTCCGAACAAAAACTTTTGCAATAACTAACATGTATCTCGTAGGATTACTATTTGTTTATATTGACATGTTAGTATTAATAGTAATTACATTCTACATTACTATATAAATATATACTATAAAACTTTTACTACTGCTGTACAGAAAGACTTAAAGACTTTTTAGAATATAATGTAGTGCAAACATATAAATGGTAAAGACTTTTATCTCCTACTAATTTCTAATTCATTTTTAAATTATAAAAAATATACTTGAGTTTATGATTTATTCAATGAGTAGTATTTTTTATTTTAAATACTATTCATTAATATTTTCAACTTCATCACATTATATACTAATATAAACTTGGTAGACACTTTAGGGAGTATACTTATAATATAATTTTTTGCTTTACCGCACAAAACAAATATTACAGGCTTAAAGCCATAGACCACATGAAACAACATGTGATTTTTAATGAATAAACATGGGATCTTCAAAACTGATGACAATTTTTACCAGAATGCTAATGTATACCCACGAGAGAGTGTGAAAATACTGTAAAGTATGCAATTTGCGTGCCTTTTCATGTTTCTGACGTCAGAAACATATAAAAATTAGTTAAAATTTTATGCGGGTTGCAGAAGTCAAAATTTTCTGATCACTGTTTCGGAGTTACAGTTGGGTTTTGAGACAAACTAAAGTTATTTATGTAAGTCCCATCAAGTGTTTTGTGATATAAATGCTTATGTTTTCTTCTGGTCTATTCCTTTAATAGTTAATATACGTACATAAGAAAATTCAAGACGAAGGCCGAACAAGGTTGATTTTAGCTAATTTATTGACATCATAATGCTAATGTATGCATACAGTAATTTACAAAATTGTATTTTTTTTGCTTTTTTTTTTTTAGTTTATTATGGACACAATTTTTAACAGAAACAATTCAAAGATTTTACAATGTTGCTTCATTGCAAAAATATTGAGTTGTACAAAATATAATATTATGGAATTTTAATTCTGTATAAATGATGATTTAATCTCGTAGTAATTATTCACTGCAACATACAGATAGATTATTTATGTAATTTATTTCTTCCATTTATAATATGAAATGGTTATGTTCTATAAATATATGATTTTATTTGTTTTATTTTATTTCGTAGGAGTTATAAATGACTTTCGTATGATTTTATAAATATTGAGTTTCACAAATAAATTCATAATTCAAATTTTCACCTGTACTACTGTATACTAACTATACTGTACTGTATACTGTACTATACTATATATTTCTTCTCAAATACAGAAGTATATATTATAATAAAAATAAATAACTACTAATAATTATATATAAAAAAATCAAGTTTTTTAAAAATAATTTTTACACATTCCAGCTTGTGCTTCTGTGTTGCCAAAATTCATTATACATTTAAATATAGACTAAACAAAAATATTTTCCATTTTTTCAAAATATGGACGTTAATTTATAAAAAAATATAATTATACATTTTCACCACCTCGTATCATTTATTATTATTTTTATTTTGAACAAATATACACAGGTTGCCTATTATACCTTTATTTATGATTTCTTTCAATAATAAGAACATATTGCGCAGCATAGCCTATAATATATACAAGTGTATAATATTTTTTTTTTTTTTTTATAATCTCTGTTAAGACATCATACACTTACATTAATAAATAGCAAAAGTAATAATATAAATAGCATAAATTTAATGGTTTTATATACAAAATTGGATATAAAATGTCACTGAATATACTCACAAATAAAGTCATAAATTTATTCTATAAATATTATGATAAGTTTCTATTAACACTTAAGATATAAATATTATAATGTAAAAATGTCAAAGTACTAAATTTTATTTGGTGTTTCAAAGAAAAACAGACAAAATTTACTTAATTTACTCAAAATTTTAATTTCTGTCACATATATATAAACTGTGAGTTAAAATTAACAGAATTCAATCACTTGAAATGTTATTTTTGTATTCTTTTTGATGTGAGAATTATATATTTTAACATACTGAAGCTCGCTTCATACATAAATAAAGTACTTTTCATATTATAAATATTTAGTTAAAAAAATTATTCTCAGTTTAATTTTTAAACTTAATTCATACAACATTATCAAAATAAAAGACAAATTGCTCCATAAACTTTAATCTCAAAGTTTTTATAGCTGCTGTGCTTCAATAAATGTGATTTGGAAAAAAATAATAATAATCAAATGAAATGTTTCTTTGGGAAAGGGGATCAAAAACACTTCCTTATATTTATAAAAAAAAAGAAAAGATTTTCAATTCTATAATGGTTTTTAAACCTATTTTTCACGACCGAATTTCAGAAATCTCTCGTCTCTTTATTTTTCATCCTACAACGACAGTATATGTAAAACTTTTAAAAACGGTTTATTGTATTTTTTCAAACTAGAAGACAAATAAGCATCAAAAAGCCACTTAATTAATATATAAGTTTGATTCCATTATCTTATGCATTAAATATGTTTACTTAAGAGTATTCTACCATGTTTATTTTAATTAAATTTAAATTTGTTTTCTAACTATAGTCTTCATAATTTTTGTTATTTTATATTTCAAGTTCCACTATCCGTACTTTTTTATTTTCGATTTTGAATGTGGGTAAATTATATAATTTCCTAGAAATTATTTTTAAATAAATAAATATTTTCAAAATTTATTTATTTATTCATCCAAAAACAAGCTTGCACCTAATTAATATTTTAATGAATTAAAAACAAATATACGCCCTTATTTTTAATTTCATTATGTATATTTATTATTTTTACTTTTATTGTTAATTATGGGAAATACGTACATTAAAAGAAAATCTTATTTGCACAGTTAAAAAAAGGATGAGCACACACACATACTTTTTACAAGGCCCCGATACTATACTATATTACGATACGGTACGATACTCTAGATTTACAAAGTCAATGCTGGAATACATAATAAAGTTCACCAAAAAATGTGTATAAATATTTTTATCATAATTTTAAATGGCAACCTATATAGAGATGAAAGTTTGTGTTTGTAAGTGATCTTGAATGATTAATTACTTTTATTACTTATTTTATGAAACGATCCTAACTAAATATGGTAATATTCACCATAACTACGTGAAAGTAAGTTATATACTTAATTCAATGTCTATATTTACATTAACCGAGCTGTTATAGCCGAGTGGTGAAGGAAGCTGATTTGTAACTCTGTACTCCTCACCGAGTATAGGTTCGAGTCACTGCTGGGTGCGTACGTGAAGTTTGAGAGCGCAACACGTTGCACGATGCATGTTTACATGCATTTCATGACGACGCAAAGCATTCGAGAGGTGTATGAGGATTTGGCAATCCTATTTTCTGGAATTCCTAAATTATTTGAAGTTACATAAATTGAAATTTTGAATATTTGTCCGGTGACTGGTGTCCTTAGGATATAAAAGTTATAAAAATATTATGTAATTCAGAGCCACAAAATATACAGCTTTTAATTAGAAAAATGTACATTTATTCATAAAGAAACATTCATTAAATGTAAAAAGTTGTACATAAAAACAATTTTCAGTTATTTTATGGAGAAAGAAAATTAAATGCTTTCATTACTAATGAAGAGACTTTGCTAAGAAAACTTTTGAAGTAGAAGTTTTTAACCAATGCAAAGCGTTACTTAACACTGAATACAAAATAAAAGCACTTTGATTAACTCTTTTTTATATAATTTTGGCTTATATAAACAAAATCTGAAGGTTTATAGTTTAAAAGAAAATATTCTTTTTATGAAATCTTTTGTCCGTATAAATTACGATGTTTACATTTACCAAGTTTTTTTTTTTTTTTTTTTTTTTTTTTTTTTTAGTTTTAGTTTTTTAATTTTTATTTTAAGAACTTATTGAAAAAGGCAGTTTTTATTGAACGTAATTTTTAGACGCTTGATCTGAATATTTATTATTATTATTATTTATTTATTCTTTTTTTATTTATTATTATTATTTTTTTTTGTAGACCTGTATTGATCACACATTTTAATTCAATACACCATCACTTGCAAAAACCTTATAATAATAATTAATATTTCCTAATGTTGAAAAATTTCTTTCTTTCTTTCTTTCTTTCTTTCTTTCTTTCTTTCTTTCTTTCTTTCTTTCTTTCTTTCTTTCTTTCTTTCTTTCTTTCTTTCTTTCTTTCTTTCTTTCTTTCTTTCTTTCTTTCTTTCTTTCTTTCTTTCTTTCTTTCTTTCTTTCTTTCTTTCTTTCTTTCTTTCTTTCTTTCTTTCTTTCTTTCTTTCTTTCTTTCTTTCTTTCTTTCTTTCTTTCTTTCTTTCTTTCTTTCTTTCTTTCTTTCTTTCTTTCTTTCTTTCTTTCTTTCTTTCTTTCTTTCTTTCTTTCTTTCTTTCTTTCTTTCTTTCTTTCTTTCTTTCTTTCTTTCTTTCTTTCTTTCTTTCTTTCTTTCTTTCTTTCTTTCTTTCTTTCTTTCTTTCTTTCTTTCTTTCTTTCTTTCTTTCTTTCTTTCTTTCTTTCTTTCTTTCTTTCTTTCTTTCTTTCTTTCTTTCTTTCTTTCTTTCTTTCTTTCTTTCTTTCTTTCTTTCTTTCTTTCTTTCTTTCTTTCTTTCTTTCTTTCTTTCTTTCTTTCTTTCTTTCTTTCTTTCTTTCTTTCTTTCTTTCTTTCTTTCTTTCTTTCTTTCTTTCTTTCTTTCTTTTGCAAACCATCGAAATTGAGATAAACAAAATTTTAGCTGTTTTTATCATAAGGTTTATAAGGATTGATGATGTTGTCCCCTTTATATCCAGTCGTTTCTACATGAAACATTTATGAACAATTTTATATTACACAATTTTTCCTAGTTCAGTATATTAATTGCTTCCGATTATTGATAAAAAAAAAAAGTACAATGATCATCATTTGTGACAAATATATTCAGAGTATAATGGTGAATAATTGATAGGCATGAAATATTTAAACTAGTCATATTATATAAATTGTACGAATAATATGAAAATGAAGCAAAGAAAGAAATTATATACCCTGAAGACATATACATACGTTAATGCATATTTTAACGACATCTTGCTATTATTTTCTTTATTAAATAGGTAAAATAATATGAATACGTTTCTAAAATATAATTGAGAGACGTGCTCAATAAAATTTAGACTTCCTTTTTTATCAAAAGAAAATTGATGAATATACAGAAATGACATTCTTATTGAAATACATTTCCATCCAATACGGATACTTATTACTTATGGAACCTTTAGGAACATTTAGATTATTTTTTCTTAAACTAAACCAATTGTTATATTTTATGTACATATTATTGCAGTTTGTATAATATAATACATACCACAGTAAATGAGAAGACCAACGCTTGTTGCAACGTCTGCTATGAACTGCCTTAGTCAATATAATGAATCTTATTTCTTGTTCATTTTTTCATATTTTCTTACAGTTCAAATTGGATCAGCTTATATATAATTTCCATTCTTATGTGTTTTGTTAGAATTTCCAAGTTTGGTCTTCTTCAATTTAAGTATATAATTCGAACTTCCCGTGGTAATAATAATAATATTGGTGACCTAATAAAAAAGAGATTTTATTTAATTAGAAATTTTTCTGAATCTTATTATTAGAAGTAGTTTTGCAACAAAAAATCAGCTTATTTTGACAATATGTATTTGCTTTTGGTAACATAATAGGTAACATAATGTAAAGTCCCCCCCCCCTCTCTCTCTCTCTCTCTCTCTCTCTCTCTCGAATAACAGCAAATTGCTTAAGTATTAAAAGTTCACTTTTTTTGGTAGTAATTTGACTATAAAACATAAATGCTACAACCTTTTTGTAACCAAGTAACATGTTCGTAAATACAATAACCGTCAATAAAAAAAAAGTATCTTGTTTCGTTATATAGTTACATAATGTTGACTTCAGAATATAAAACACAAAAATAAATTAAAGTGCTCATCTTGTTCATAAAATACAGCACATGGTCTCTCGATACAATATTCTTTTCACTGCTACTAAAAATTTTATTTCAATGAGGAGTAACTCGTTGTGTTATCGTAAAATCGAAACAGTTTGCCTGTAAAATTTATGTAAATGTATTGCGATGAAGCAAAGTGCTTTCTCTTTATATTCTATATTGTATATATTATGGGTGTACTTCAATATAAGGGTTTGGCTCATCTCTTTATTACAACAATTGTCTTTATAAAATTAATGCTATTCATATTTAAATAATAAAATATATAAAATTATATATATATATATATATATATATATATATATATATATATATATATATATATATATATATATATATATATATATATATATTATATATATATATTATATATATAATATATATATATATATATATATATTATATATAATGTTACTTTGATATGAGTGATGTGAGTACATTATCTTATTATTTTTTATGCCATCTGTAATCAACACTAGTAGGTCAAGCATCGTATACTTTTTCTATGAATTATTTTTTTCTCTTTTAACATTCATTATAGTTTTAATTAACTTTTGTTTATTAAACTTGCAGTTTTTTTAATGAAAGTCAGAAGCAGTAAAACTAATTACCTAATACAGTGAGTCTGCAAAAAAAAAAAAAAAAAAAAAAAAAAAAAAAAAAAAAAAAAAACTTTGAACGAGAAATAATATTAATACACTACAACATCAAAATTAATATTGCCTATTTTATATTATACGTAATTTACCTTCTTACAATGTTTAATGAAACAAAGAGTCAATGAGTGAGCATATTATGCAAGCATGCGACAGAGACAGACAGAAGAAAAAGTGTAACATTAATATACTACTTTGTAATTTATAGATTTAGCTAACAATTTTCATTAGATGGAAAAAAAACTAATTTTGAGGATTTTAATTGATTTCTTTAATATTAGAATATTAGCAGTTATTATATGAATCTAATTTGTTTCTAAATTCTTGTAAAATAATTAAAGTCTCGCATTTATTGTTTAGGTCATTACAATAAAGATAAAAAGTCGAAAGTTTATGATTAAAGACTAAAAGTCAAAAGAACAAGACATATGGAATACAATACGTAACATAAATCACAGAACTAATGTAGGCGGATACGAAACTTTATAAACTTATGCATAAATTAGGGTCACTTTATTTTGTGTATATTATTATTATTATTTTTACGTCCCTTTCTTTAAAGAGATAGTATATGTTTTTTATGAGGTTTATTTAAATAGATTGCCATTTAAGTAAATAAATCGTAAAACATTATGATGCAATAAAGTTATTACATTATATTGAAGATTTTTATATATTATGTTAGGTACAGGTAAATTTTTAATCTTTAAAGATTATAACTAACAAGCAAATGTTCCAGTACACAGTACTTAAAGTAAGCACAGTGTGTGTTTCTAAAGAAAGAAAAAAAAAACTTCTTTTGTTTATATATACGAAGAAATTTTAAAAAGAGTTTTGTTGTCCTCAGTAGATAAAAACCATCTCCTAAGGTGTCTTTTTCTGGTTTCAAAATATAAAAAATATTAATAGTAATAATAAATAAAAGAGAGAGATTTTACTTAAGGGTTGTAATCAGATGGCTCATATCTCAAAATAAAAAAAGAAAACTTCCAAACTTTATGATGTAATATGAAAGTTAATAGTAACAGATGATAAAATTTTCAGAGCCCGTGACCATTAGATAAAAGAGAAAATTACTATTGAAATTAACATGGGCTCTTATAGAACTAAAACTTCAAACAATCATAATTTCAAATTTAGCATGGTAACCCCTCATAATTTTTACAAATTTTAACTTACCTTATCCTAATGTATCATTGTGCAAAATTTCTTACAACTTTTTAGTCAAATCCCGTAGTACCTAATTTTCCGCCTTAAAATTTCATAGATATTATATTGTTTTTCAAATTATTATTATTATTATATATAATTATATAATATTAACTTTCCTTTGTATAAATTAAAATTTATTAATATAACACAAATAGTAAATTACTAATTCATAATTTCATAAAAAAAAGATAATTTAATTCAAATGTAATATTTGTTCAAGACTATTTGATCTGATTAAAGTAATTTAAGTGGAATGTATGCTGTATTCAACAAAATAATATGGCAACAGAAAATTACTCACTATAAAAAAATAGAGACCAAAATAGTTATTTTTGATAATGTAACATGGTGAATAGCTTTTTGCTAACGTAGTTTTTTAGTTTAGCTAATTAATACTGTCTAGTACACAAATTACTGTAATACAAACACATAAAAAAATCTTAAATTTAATGAAAATACGGGAAATTTGTATGTAAACGAATGAATAAGCGTCTCTTAAATAAAAAATAATGCATTGTAACGGCAATAGAATTGAGATTTTAATGTTAGTAAATTATTGAAAATACAAAAAAAAAAAATATGATCATCAGGTCTATTTCTTTCTTTAATTGTTCAAAATACAATTTGGTACATATTGATTTCAAGTTGGACATATTCCACGTATTTATTTGTCAAAAGAATTCTAATTTTATCAACAAATTTGTTAATTGCATAAAGCAATATTTTTAAATTAGTTTTGTTTTTTAAATAAATAGTAACATGTTTTGTAATTGTATTTTTTATGTTTATTAAAAAACTTATAACACTTTTATTTTTTTAATCTTATGACTCATAAATATTTTATTACTAATTTTATTTAATTTTTTTTTATGTTCTAACATTAATTTCAAATGTTTTATGAAATAGAAAATAAAAATTATGATGACGTAAGAGAAATGATATTATTCTAGGTCACAACATGTTTTTATACAGACATTAAATGACATACACTCGTAGTTTCTATGTCTTTTTTTTTCTTTCTATTGAGAAATAACGTTGCAAAAACTTTATATTCACTGAAAACAAATAACGCCAAAGTTTTACTTTTAACAGGTGCTCTTTCTAACAATGTATAATTTTAAAGTTTAACAATAAAGTACAGGATAGTTAAATTAATGCTATGACATGAAAAGCATACATGACGTTAAAATGCAGAAACTTATAAGTATTGTTGTTTTATTTATTTTTAATAAACTTACAAATGCACTTAAAATGAGTTTGAAAATAGTTATTATGTAAAAATGATAAAACTTAGAGTGGAAAAAGTGTACACAAGGAAAACAAAGTTTGCATACCATGTATTTCATTGATAAGCTTCTTCTTCTTTTTCTTTTTTTTTTTTTCTTTTTTTTTTTTTTTTTTTTTTCTTTTCTTTTTTTCTTTCTTTTTTTTTTTTTGTAATTCTTATAAAATCATTTCCTTTTTATACGTAAATATTATTTTTTATATTGTGTATGAACAAAGAATATATTTAGACAAATTTTACCTATTACAGTCAGGTCAAAGAGATAGCGAATTTCTGATGTTATGCTTTTTATATTCTATAATATATTTATATTACCTTTTTTTTTCAGATACGACCAGCTGCCTTTCTTCTAGTACTGCTAACACTTTCGTCTTCTCTGCAAATCTCTAATGGAATTCCCTTAAGAAAAAAACGCCAAATTGAAGACAACTGTGCACATCCATTTCATAGTTTTTTATGTAACAAAGCACCACGTCCACGAGTATTTAATACCCCTCAAAGTGCCGGATCTGCAATATCAAATGTTGTAATCGTGCCAACAAAACCACCTCAATCTTATGATCCACCATTCGCTGGAGAAAATTCATTTCTTGACCCTACATTTATAACCACGACGACATCTACAACTCGTAAGGTGACTACTTTAAGAACCACAACTGAAACTCCCGTGCCAATAATTTCTGGAGACAGTTCAAATGGAGATCCAGTATTTTTACGTCCTAAACCAACACGTCCACCATTAGAAGCTCAAGCAGCAGTTTTAAACCCAGTGATAAGTAATTCCCATGATATAGAATTATGTTCACATCCATTTCACAGTTTTCTTTGTCAACCTGGTAGACGTAGTGGATCAAGAAGAATAATTACTGGAAAATTACCACCTAATTATAAAGGAGAAAATTCATTTATTGCACCAATAAAAATTAAAATTACAACAACGTTGCCACCACCACCACCACCTCCACAACCTGAAGTCCAAGAAGCGTCATTCCAGTCTCCTACATTTTATAAGCCGGTTATAAGTACAACTAAAAAACCCACTACTACTACTCTACGCCCAAGACCGATTACTACAAAACTTACTACTATTAGAATCACTACAACCACACCTCCACCTCAACCTGAAGTTCCTGAAGCGTCATTTGACTCCCCCACTTTCTTCAAACCAGAACCACCAAGCACAACTCAACCACCACGTACAACACAACCACCTAGAACTACAATAAAAAAATTATTAGCTGCTCCGCAACAAATCGTATCTGTAACTGCTGAACCAGAACATTATAAGGGACAAAATCCTTGTCAACATGCCTTCCATAGTTACTTATGTCAACCTGGTAGAGGTACAAGACGTAGAAATTATGGTAGAGCACCATCACAGCCTGCTGCTTCTAATTTATCCCCAGCTATAATTAAACCTGTAACAACTACGACCACGAGAGAACCGGAAGTACCAGAGTACAGTTTTTTGGATGCTGTTGCAATTAGACCTTCACCTTCTCCTACCACTACTCTTCGCCCAACTAGACCTTCAAGTACCACTCCTCGCCCAACTAGACCTCCAACTACCACCCCTCGTCCCACTACCACCCCTCGTCCCACTACCACCCCTCGTCCCACTACCACCCCTCGTCCGACTACACGTCTAACCACACCTATTCGAATTGAAGCTGCTCCAAGCTCTGATGTTTTTTCAGGTTTTATTCCACCTAAACCTATTATTCAAGCGTCTGCAAATACAGTCAATAATAGAGTTCAAGTCCCAGAATATGATAAATGTAAACACGCTTTTCATAGTTTCTTATGTCAACCTACACGACCAAGAAAAATTCTATTACAGCCTGCATCTTCAAATATCGAAGGTTCACTTTTATTACCAGCTTTTCGCACCACAACCAAAGCTTCTCCTCCTCCAAGTACAACCACACCTCGTCCAACCAGGCCTCCCCCTCCACCCACAATCAGACCTACTACCCCACGCACTACTAAACCTCCAACAACCACAACAGAAGAACCAGCACAGGTCCCTGACTCATCATTCCAAGATCCACAACGAGTAGCACCTCCTAAACGTGATCCTCCCCCGCAAGAACCTGTCCCAGCTCCAACTTTACAGCAAAATGAATTATTACCAGCACAATTCGTACGTGGACCTTCAGAAGATACTGATAAACAATGTAGTCATTCATTCCATGGTTTCTTGTGTAAGAAAGCACCTAGAGCAAGGAGACCAATTAGAATCAATTAACAGTTATATAAATGAAAACAACAACATCATAATTGTATTATACTTATTAGATGATTGATAATATTAGATAATTGATGTTATGATTAAGATAAATTTACACAAATAAAAAGTATTATTGAAATGTATTAAAACTGGGTTACCTTGCGAAAAATATGGGTTGACTTATAATCAAAAGAAAAGGAGGAGAAGAAGAAAGAAAAAACAAACATACTTTACAAACAATATTTCTATTTTTTTATATTTACTTTCAATTGCAATGTTGAAATTCATCCTTTCAATGCTGCAACTTCTTGAGCAGCAAAAGTACGCGGGTTGCATAGCCTATACAGTATAATATTCAACTTGGATCAAACTGCTGAGGTTCCAATTACTAGATACTGAAGGTATATTTTCTTGAACAATGCATGTAAACTTATGGAAGAATTTAAAATACATTTAATAGACATCCTCTTAAAATGATTCATTGCCCTAGCTGGCAATAGGTGCCCTAATAGTACTATTTTTTACTGTATTAGGGATGCTAAAAAAGAAAAAAAAATGTTATTTTTTGAACAACGTCTTTTAAATTGTTAAATATGTTTTATAAAAGATTTTTAAGTATGATTAAAAGTAAGAAACTAAAAGTACCATTTTTCACTTTGAAAGACTAATTTTCTTAATTACTTGCGTGTAAAATTTATTTCCTTCGCATAATTTTAAAAGTTCTTTATTTTAGTTTTAAGTTTTTTTTTTTTTTTTTTTTTTTTTTTTTTTGTGTGTGCTTTATAATTTTGAAGTCAACACTATATAATTTTATTTTTATAAAAGTATAGATCTATATTTAAATACTAATTAACAACAATACATGTTAATTACTTAATTAGTTTGATTACTAGTAGTAATAACAATATAATAATGAGTTGGTAGACTACATTACGTAAAAAAAAGTAATCATTGTTAATCATTAATAAATAAAAAATAAAAATATGTGAAACATGTACCGCATTTGTAATTATATTAATTTTTTTTATTAAAAATGTAATGTGTAGTTTGTGTAACATAATTTTAAATAATAAAATTAATTAATATTTAAAGCAAAAACTATGTTATATTTTAATTATATTATGCCATCACTACTCCGTATGATATATTATATATAATTATATCATAATTCATTTACATACTTCACTTTCAACTTTAGTTTAAAATTTGAATAGATTTGATCTTGCGTGCACTTAAAATACTATCATATAATGTATATATATATATATATATATATTATATATATATATATATATATATATATATATATATATATAAATGCTTGTTACATAAAGAGCTTGTAAGTTTAATTATAGAAAAACTTGTCCTTGCAAGGAGCATAATGTTCTTTTTATTTTTGACGTTTAATAAAGATGCCATGGAGAGTATGTTAAACATGCGGGAACGTGTCGTCATATAAACACAAGCTTGAACACTTTAGATAACATGCTTTTTATTATTCATGCTACTCAACCAACTTTGTACTTTATGAAATGTTTTTTAAGGATCTTCTTTACTAACTCACGTTCTGTAGAGTCAAAATCTGAGCTGAATTTTGAGTTAATTTTTTTTTCAAACATCATGGAATTGAACCAATCACAAATGATCTTGTATTTATATATTTGATATTATTGTTTTATTTTTATTGTTAATTTGTGCTCACTATATTATCGGAAAACATTAACTTTACAGACCTCACTTAGACTCATTTAACTCCAATTAACGTATAGAGTTTTGGGATTTAATGAGATATTATTATTGAGGTATTTCGTAGGAATATTTTTATAAGTAGATTAGTAATTCATAATAATAATAAATACTAGGAAGTGTTCTTTTTTTTTATAGTCATAATATTTCATAATAATAAAGATAAGATAACGTTTCCTCTTAAGAATATTAAGAGTACAAACATGGGGATACAGTTGGGCATTTGTTAGCTCTTAATGTTTTCCTATGTCACTTGAGAATGAACATTATATTGAAAATGCTGTAGATTATATAGGCTTTCAGAGCATGATAACAAATAATCTTTTATATGATTTTTTAAAGACTTAAATAGTAAGTTTTAAAGTTTTTTTAAGTAACATTAAACAATAAACAAACAGAAGTAATTTTTTTCCGGAACTGGAAACCAAGTGTAATACAAAACAGAAGCAAACCACTAGCTTCTCTCTCTCTCTCTCTCTCTCTCTCTCTCTCTCTCTCTCTCTCTCTCTCTCTCTCTCTCTCTCTCTCTCTCTTCATTTTGTTTCAACCGCAAGAAAAATTTCCAGATATTTGGTAAACTTTTCTTCTTGACCACTAGACTGAAAAAAAATCTTTCCTGCTGATGTTTTTATAACGTAAGTTACTTCGCAATAATAAAATGAAGCGCCAGGGAGAAGTAGAATTTACATTAAATGTTCATTTACCGAAAATTAATATGTAAAAGCAAACGGTTGGGTTAAGAAATTAAGAGAACATGGATTTTAATGTTTATATAAAATATAAAAATACAATACTTAGGAAGCAAAACCTTTCTTTATAAAATGTGTTTTTTGTAATTTCCTATTACAGAAAGAAAAAGAAAAAAATGTTCGGTTTATAAAGGATTTTTTTTATATATTATTATACAATAAAAAAGTAAGTACAGCACGTAATATTTTATTTTTAAATTAAAATTTTTTATTTTATACATTTTTTTTTTAAATATGAAAGTTTTTATATTTATATATTCTATCATATAACTAAAATGCATAAATAAATAAAGATAAAGTTATAATTTCCTATTATATTTCTTACGGGGAAAAAAATCATATCCTATAGAGCCTGTGCAGTTTGCATGAATTTAATTATTTTTTTGTACTGCATTTGTGTTATATTTAGCGAGACATGTACTGTAGTTACAATAACAGTACTTGACGTCAAAAGTTCTATACTCATCATGCTTTGCTTTGCTCGGGTGACTCAAGCTCAAGTCATTGGAACATAAAACACACACACACACACATCACAATACATCGCAACTACTTATATCAAGAAACAAAGGAACTCAAAGCTTTGTGAATTACTCTACCTCTTATTATACTCTTATCTAAAGATAAGAAAAAGCGATATTTCATATTTAACTACAAGCTATACTGAAGTTTAAGTATTATGCATCGGATGGCAATTTTAAAATATTATCTTTAGAGACATTATGAATAAAAATAAAAGAGGAAATATAAAGTGCAATAAATATTTCATTGCATAAATTATTAAAAAGTACAACAAATAACAACAACAACAGCAAAGGTGCATTTATGCCATACATCGTACATATTACTAAATTAAAATTGCAATAATATTTAATTTATGCTTTACAACTTATTGATTGGCTCTCTAACATGTTCACTATGCAATATAAGATAAATTATGATAAATATTACTGAAGTTGTAAAGCATAATTATTACGCATTTATTAATTAATTTCATCCATAAATAGATAGATAAAAAAAAAAGCACAAACAAAAATTACACCGTTCAAAAAATTAAAGCAAATCTCAGATTAAATACTTATCAGAATATAATATCTAATCTCTTGTAAATGTCACTTAAAGGCTGTTAATATTATTACAATCCTCTTAATTAAAACAAAAAAATAAGGGGTTTAGGCCTATCTACCTATCCGGCCCACTCTTACAACTAACCCAATGATACACGAATATGATGCAATAATGATGTAATAAATTTAACGCATAAAATCTCCATTAAACGTATATAATATACAATTTGCTTGCAATCAAATTTAATGCATTCTCCGCGTGAACAGAATTATAATATTATATAATGTAACAACAGGCAGATAAAAGCTTTACTCATCCGTGTTATACATGCATGCATGTTCTATAGAACCGTCCTTGTCGTTAGGATGAAATAACTCTATAACCTAATATTGATTCTATTTTATTTATAACTTTAATGTTTTATATTTGATTATAACTTGACTACATGACAAACTTTTAGATATTTTGTATACGTATGATAGTAAATAGAGAAGCATATATATATATATATATATATATATATATATATATGTACTCAATACGACATGTTTCATGTCCTCCGTAAACAGTAGTTGCTAGTTGTATAAAATACGCCGCTTTTGAATCCTGTTTATGTGAACTAAATTAAAACAAACTTTTAACTGAAGTGCACTAGTCTTGAAATGTAAGTACCACGGCAAAATATAGCTATTTTTAGAATTTTAACATTTATTATCATTTAATTTTGAGATAGTGTTTTAAACTAAATATTTTTTTTCCTTCTCTCTTAGTTCTATTTCATTTTCTGTAGCTTACAATAAAATTTATTTTCAAACTTCAAACTTTGCCTCTGTAAATAATAATAATTATAAATGTCCCTACTAAGGGAAATTTTGAACAATTATAGACCTCAATTTATTTTAACTATCACACACACACAAAATGCAAAAAAATATAATTAAATTATTTCCTTTATACATAACATATTTATTTACTTTGTAATTTAGCTTATTAATTTTTTAAATAAATTCATTATTCTTTTATGAAGTATAAATTTGATTATATCCTTCAAATAATAATTCTAAAAATAATAATAATAATAATAAATATAAAAAAAAACTATATTTTATAACTTGATTACCATTTAAAATGTTTTAAAGTATAAAATAATAGTTTGTATAGTGTAAAAGCTTTTCAAGTTTAATTTTCAGTATTAAGTTATGAATTTTGCAACTCCATTAGTGTGATAATCTAGCTTATATGTATAAGTGCGTGAAATTTAAGTTTATGTCACGCTCGTTGAGACGTTTCGTATCTCTCTCCATTATATTATATTAAAGCTAAGTAAGTAATAAATACAGTGCAGTACACATGCCATCTGTGGCATATACCACAGCCTTTAAATTAAAGATTCTTTATTTTTATTTTTTTTTCTCTCTTACGAGCTATTTTTTATATATACGTCTAAAGTTATGACAACTGTGATTTGTATGCAAGAAGAATGTAAGAAAAGTTTATTAAATGTTATTACATTTTTATTTACTATTTGTTAATGTTTAAAACTATTTATAAAAATTCTGGTAAATTACAGAAAATTTTAATTAAAAAAAAAATTAATTTTTTTACTTGACAACCTACCACATTAAATTATATAAATGTAGAAATATGCAGATGAATAAATATTAATAAAAATAATATACAGTTTTGTTTTCATCTTATTTTCTTTATAAAGTCGTGATGATGTTTACCGCTCTATATATTGTTCTCGTTAATTACTATAAAACACGCCAAGCAAACGAAGGAAAAGCTTTCAATTTTTAGACTTTGAAGACTCTTGAAAGGTTTACATAAATACAAAAGACTCTATAATTGTTTCAAGAAATTCCAGATAGAAAAAAAAAATGCTTTCTTCAAGTAAAATAATTAGCTGTACTAATTAATGAGAGTTTGTCTAGCATTTGATCGAACTGATAAATGTGTAAATGTAGAAACAATATAAACGTTGACAAATTATATGTATAGCACATGATGATAAGTTAGGGAGTTTTAACTCATAAACTATGAGTCATAATTAATGTCAACATTAATATTATTATATCTCTACTCATTTATAAGCTAAACAAAATATTAATCATGCATGAGTGTATTTTTTCTCATTCTTCAAGATCTTATCCTACGTCAAATTAGTTCCTATATTCTTATAATAAAAATAACTATCATAATATAAAGTCAAACCAAATTTCGCGTGACATCACCTCTATTTAAATTAAATCTTTTATTCATAATAGTGACACGACACGTCCATAACATATCCTTATAGTTTTCGTTTAATATTTATTATGTTATTTCTGGCCATTGAGTTTATATCTATATCAGTGATTAATTCCAGTTATAGGAGACAATTTAACATTTTTAATTTATTTATAAATTCATAAAACAAAAATTGGTTTTAAACAATCTTGCGCTGCCTCCAATACTGAATATTACTGCAATACGGTGAAATAAATACTGACCAGCATGAATCACCATCAACCACAGTATAACAAAAACAAAAAACTTATTTTAACGTAGATTTTATTGTGTATTACACTGTATATACGACTTTCAACTGCTGCATATTATCAAATCATTTTACTATAGTATAATTATATTACATAATATACGCATATATGCAGGGTAAAAATTATTGCTTTGCGAGTTTAAATTTATCTTACAGTAAATTTTAATTTCGAGTGTCTTGTCTCTCTCTCTCTCTCTCTCTCTCTCTCTCTCTCTCTCTCTCTCTTCTTTTCAGAATGTCATATCTGAGCTACTTTTACATACCCTTCTTTTTTCTTTGCTTTATCAACTATAATATTTTTGTGTCACAAAATAAGGGTAAAAACACGTTGGACCTCATCATTATTTCCACATTCAACTCTAAAAAAAAAAATAGAGAGAATGTTAACAACAACAACCCCTACTTTACAGAGAGAGAAAATTATTATATACATATATTTTTTTTCTTTCTATCTTAGCTTGGGATAAAACGTGCTCCTTATTTCTATATACCCTCTACGTATACTTTAATAAGAAATGTAGGGTAAAACATCTAAAAAAAATTAGTCTCAAAATGACAAGAATGGTGTGAACTTTTTTTTCCCCCTTCTTCTTTTTCTTTCCTTTTCTTTCCATTATTATTTTTAAATAAAAAAAAGTTTTTTTTTCTTCTTAATTTTTTCCCTCGTTACTTCTGACGCTGGTATTTTTTCAAAGCCTTTATATTTTAACAGATTTTTTTTAGAGTATTAGCATTTGAGCATTAAAGGTCAAAATGCTCAAATATTTTGAAGCACATAATTAGTAGTTACATACTCACAAAAAAAGGAAAGAAAAAACGATAAAAAAAAGTTTGAGAACCATACCTTACTGGGTATTTCATTATTTATTTAAAGTGAAGAATATTAAAAATGCTTATAATTCTTTTATTATTATTTTTTCCTTTTTCTTCTTCATAGGTTTGATTCTGTATATTTAGTCAAAAATAATATTAGCTAAGTAAAGTTTCAAATAAAGCATGTAAACATTTAAATTTTTTTTTTCTTGTAGTAAGTTATTTTTATTATTTAATTTTCTCAGAAATTAAACTGTTACCAATTTTAATTTTTAACAATGTTTACATGAGCTAAATTAATATTTTTTTAATTTTTTTTTTACTTTTTATATACTTAATAGGTCATTAATTTTAACAAGAAAAAAAATTATTTTAATTTTTCAACTGATGTTCTCAAGAAAACCTAAATTCTATGAATGTATATTATATATTTTTTTTATTAAATGTGAATATAAAAGAACAAACATAAGTTTATAATACGTATTTAGTTTATTTAGGTTGACATGGTGACACAAATTTTCCGGCCCAAGTGACACTATGATAAGTATATAGTTTAATATACTAAAGAGAGACAATCAGTGCGTAATAACATATCTCTCACGAGAGGTAAAATGTATGAGATATAATTTTATTGTGAGAAAGAAATCTGAAGTTAGAGAAGACGGATGGCTCCATTAAGATCTCTCGAGATTTTACCATCAGTTGTATCATCAAGAGATAGTGGTGAACATGCAGGAGTTGTAAATCTTACGTTTGCTACTACACCATATAAAAATAACAATAATAATAATACTAGTTTCTTTAAACAAGATTTAAAACGTTTAGGACGTATTACTATAGTTACATTCATGGCTGCTATTACGTTACTTGTGGTAAGTTTATTATTTTTTTTTATGAATATTTGTCTTTTTAAATCATATGGTTATATTAATATGAAAACTTTTTAATTTTATGCTCAAAAAACTTTATTCTTTAAGAATGACTTTTCTTTCTTTCTTCTTTTTTTTTGTTATAAGTATGATAATCCGATTTGGTTTAATTTAGTTTGATAATAAGGTGAGAATAATAATTTTTTTAATTTAAAAGTTTTTTTTTCTTAAAAAGGTTGCAATGATGGGGTTTTAACCTTTTTCTCTATATAGGGTTTGCTAAGTGTGAAATTTGTTTTTATTAAAGACCTTTTAGAATGACTTTTTTTTTTTTTTTTAAATCTTACTTATATTTTATAATTATATTAAATTAAAATTTGCATATTTTATTTCATAGAAGGTTCTTTTGTATACTCAAATGTAAAAAATAAAATACTTAGTATATTTTTAAAATACAATTAAATAGCCTAAATATACTCACTTCCTACGCAATTTTCTTTAATAAAGGAATGTGTCTTTGATTTTTAATATAATTTACTAAATTCTTATAGCTTCAATAGAAGAATTTTATTAGTATTTATACAAAAAGGAAGACAAAATGTTTTGACAATACTATGTTAAAGAAAAAAATAACGCTTCAGTTTTGCATTATAATAATCCTATATTTCGTATAAAGGGAATTCATATAAATATACATAAAAGTATATATAATATATAATATATATATATATATATATATATATATATATATATATATATATATATATATATATATATATATATATATATATATATATATATATATATATATATATATATATATATATATATATATAAGTTTCTTTACTGGTGTTCAAAACTTTTTATCTTTTGTTATTATATAATTAAAAAATCTTACCGTTTTATTATATATATATACACGGTATAGTACTTTAATATTTTGCTTTGTATTTTTTTTTTATCTATATCTTAATTTACTCTTATATAATTTTTTTCTCTCCTTCTTCATACAAAAGAATGTATGCAGTTTGGTGTGTATTGAGTTCTTTTGTGTTTCAAGAGTAACAACTTTACTTTAGCAGCTTTTTGGCTACTTTTTTTGTATAAAGTTTTGTATATGAACACAAAGAACAAGAATTAAAGTGATATAATATACATATTTTTTCCTTACAATTAAGCTAAAATTTTACAACAAACAACCCGTAATAATGCACATAAGCACATGTAGTAGTAGTACAACTCATAAGCTATGTAAAGTTGAGTTAAATTAATTTAAAGACACAGAGATCTTAATTTTAATCTAATAAACAAAGTATAAGGTAAGATCTAGTAGCAACTGTATAATATGTTTTAACGTCAAGTTAGTAATATTATTATTCGTAACAATACATTTTCTCCTATACTATTATAGTCATTAAAGTACGTATCTAAGGAAACACTTTATTGCAAATATCACTATTTACTAAAATAAAAAAAGAGTTGTCATAAAGAAATATTTCATAAACATTTTATAAACTCATATATTTCATTATTATATATATATATATATATATATATATATATATATATATATATATATATATATATATATATATAAGCACAGAAACTGTTTGTACTAAACGTAGAGTGATTGTATAATCAACAATTAAATCAACGGAATATGTTTACAGTATAGTATAAAAATTATAAATAATGCAAGAACCAATAGCACTATATTTCTCTTTTCAATAGCTTTATCATTTTTATAGTTTATTTTATCATATCCAAACGATCCTACTATTTGATGTTTAAAAATTATTAACTAAAATATTTAAGTAAACCTCTGGTGTTTGCTGGGTTGGTTATTTTATTATTTATAGCTTAATCAGCACGTTTAACGATCCTTTATTATAGATATACATCAGGTTTTTATTAGAAGCAATATGTGACATCAAATTTTATGACTGATAAAACTTTTAAATTTGATCATCAAAAAAAAGCCTTTAAAAATCATTATCTTATATTATACTATAGTATATTATAGTATATAGTATACTATATAGTATAGTATATAGTATATTATAGTATTTATTATATTATAATAAAAAAATAAGTCGTGACTTTCCTTAAATGGAGTAGATAGGAAGTTATGGAAGGTTAAATTTTGTTTATAAAATTAAGGAAAGGAATAGCTCTGGTATTAAAATGATGAAATTATTCAATGACTTTAATTGCCAATTTATGCAAAATCATATAATTACTTAGAAAATTATTGCAATGGTATTATGTTATTTAAATTATTATTGAAACTATTCAACGATTTTATTAATCAAATCATATGTTGTAGCTTGTAGCTATAACAATTCAACCAATATGTTTGAATGAATATAAGATAAATTTATATATTCAATACTTTACATAATTTATCATGGCCTATTTCAATTTATATAAAAATTTATGTAACTTGATTTGTATGTAAAACCTAAGAGTCTGCAAACTACATTTCAGATAAAACCAATACTAAAATATATATATATATATATATATATATATATATATATATATATATATATATATATATATATATATATATATATATATATATATATATATATATATTTATCACTAAATTGTCTAAACTCACATTTTAACTGCAAAATTTTTTTTTTTTTTTTTTTTTTTTTTTTTGACAATGTAATGATGACTTTTTAAATTTAAAAATTTACATGATATTTATAAACAAATCATTAAAATCTAAATCATCATTACAAAAAAAAAAAAAAAAAAAAAAAAAAAGACTGACATACAGTTCTAATTGTTGCATTATAAATGTGATTATAGGCAATTCAGTCAGGCCAAAAACTTTTTTTTTTTTAAATATTTTTTATTGGTTTTATCTAAAATGTAGTTTGAAATGATAAGTCTTTCGGATTGAAAGCAAACTTTAAGAAAATTAACTATTCTTTTGTGTTTTAAGTTCAAATAAGATTGAAATATACTAAAATTAGGGAAATTTATTTAAAGTTACAACAAAGTAAGGAAAGGTCATTTTTTATTCTTATTTGAAAATTAAATAACGAAATGTTATAAATTATTTTATAATGAAGTATCCTAGATTTTTGCTATACATTTTGTACATTTTTAAATTTTTTTCTTTTACGTGACTGTACTGATAACTTTATTTACTACATAAAAATATAATATACTTTATTGAATGGTTGCATAACATTTTATTTTTAATATTTTTATAACTAATTCTTGTGCTTAACATATTCTGAAAATATTTTAAGATACTTAAAAATGTAAAAAGAATATTTAGAGAAGAGGCTGAATATAAATTTTTAAATAAATCCTTATTTAGCTTTAAGTTTCTGAATTTTTGTATGCATATTTTATTCTTTTATCTGCAAAAAAATCTGAAAAATTTCGTTGTAAGTTATCTTTTTGAAGTGACACGATAAATACTTGAAAGCTGACATTTTCAAATAAAAGTGCTTTTGGCTTGTAAGTGCAACGTTAGGGAAATACTGGAAATTTCTAACTTTATGTATTCCTTTTTAAATTAATTTTTCTTTCAAACACACGTTCTTTTTTTTCTTATGTTATTTTTCTTTTAAGTTTTCTATTAAAAAAAACTTTTCAATATTACCTTTACAATGCATTTTACAGTTCAGTAAAAAGAAAATACTTTGCAAAGAAACTTTTATAACTTCAATTTGTTTGTTATTTTCATGTACTGTATATATACATTACATTCTGCGTTTGAAAGATAGAAATAGAAAAACTTGACGGAATTTAATAGTTCCTCTTCAGGTTTTTTGAGCTTGAATTTAATGTCTCAATTCTCTACGGTAAAGTAATTGGTAAAGATCTATATATTATCGGCATAAAAAAACTTTATTTAATTATAAATTCATTCTCTTTCTGTATTTTGCTGCTCTCTCTCTCTCTCTCTCTTTTTTTCTCCCAATAGTAATCACGATTTTATTCAATGAAATTATTGATTATACTTCAGTCATATTAAAAATGAAACCTTTATATACAGTATATGTATATATAATATATATATATATATATATATATATATATATATATATATATATATATATATATATATATATATATATATTGCTGACAGCAGCAACATGTTACAAAATTTGTTGATATAATCGTGTGTTTTTTTTTTGTGTTTTTTTTAAATGAAATTTTTGTTATTTTACACAATGTATGTGTGGGTATGCATTTATATTCCAACTTGAATATAGGTTTAATTTTATAATTATTAATTAATATTTTTATTATTAAACGCACAAACATCTTTATTATCTTTGAAAATAATAACAACACATTTATGTACTACAGAACACAGAACCTTTCATTACACCTTTCTTCAAGATCTTTTAACTCTTACATTATATTAAAAAGAAATTTAATATAAATTATATTTCTTATAAAACTAAAATATAATATTAAAAAAAAAAAAAAAAAAGACACAGTACATAATATATTCTATAAAGTTTGAAATTTTAATTTCAATTTTGCTACTTTGTAAAAAGAAAAGAGCTATTATATTAAAAAGTAATCAAATAGTACCCAAGAAATTTATCATTTCTCATTAAATGAACATTAAATAAATTTACTGGCTAGACTCTGCATAGTACCTATTTTATTTACTATTAGTAACTGAAACTTAGAATGAGCAATTTTATTTTAATCTGGAATGAACTACAGTATTTTTTTTTAAATTTTATGTGCTAAGGTGTCTCATTTACATTAAAATATTTTATTACTGTATTATATATATTCACAGTTTTTTTTTATACAGCAATGACAATAAAAACTATTTTAATTTGAAAGCATTGCAATTTTTTTTCTCTCGCTCTCGTTCAAAGTAAAACAAAGCTTCTTTTTTTTGTTTGACGATTAAGTGTACTATCAGTAAAGTGCACAGTTTAAATTGTATCACGTTTTACCCAGCACGTGAGTTGGATATTAACCTACATTGTTTATAGCATTATTCTTATGTGGTGGTATATTATGTTATTTGCTTTTTGTTTTACCATTACTAAATTAATAATATCATATCGTTTAGTTTTATATTAATACAGTGTTTAATTAAAAAATAAACATAAATTATCAATTATCAAGGTTTTATGTACGTTAGTATAATCAAAACGTATAATGATCCATGTTCCATGATTTATTGTACCACTTTTATTATTGCTTTCATTACAATTATAATTTCAAATATCTGTATGTATTAGTACATGCATAATATATGTATGATGTAATTCATTAACTAAATTTTATGTGTAATAATTATTAATTAATTTTAAAAGAGGATTCTTTGAGTTGCTATTAATAAAAAAAGTTCATAAATTTGGATGACTTTATTCTGAATAAAGTGAAAACAAAATAATTATTATGATCCGAGTATTATCAAAGAGATTTTTTTATAAACATGTAAAGTAACTTTTTTTCCTCTATCTATCTATATATTATATAAATAATAATATGTGTTTTTTTAAAACGATCTACTAATAAGATTTAATAAATATGTGTAAAATTTAATTCTTTAAATGATGAAATACTCTATGAAACAAAATATCGTTCAAAAGAAGTCAGAGGACCATGTAAGTGAGTTTGCAACTTTTATGGCTTATAAATAAAAACCATTTACTATTATTACTCGTACTTATATGATATAATAAGATTTAAATCGATCAATAATATATACTCGATGCTCATTATAGTAATTAAAATTTCATAATTGATATTTCATTCATATTATTAATTCGCTTTAAAAGAACAGTTTAATGTAAAGGCAAAAAGAAAAAAAAGTAGAATATTAGCGTAAGAAGATTTACGTTTCAGGACTTCTACCTTCAATACGTTTCGTTGTTAAGATATTAATTTTTATAAAAACTAATACCACCACAGCGAATATTAACTTTTAAAAATTGACAACGTTACGTCTTTATAAAATATTCAGCTAGCACCGTTGCCAGCTTATGATTTGTAAGATATTGGGTGTACAAAGTGTTATGATAATTATAAAAATTAATATCTTAATAAGGTTGCACTTGATATTACATACAATGATATTGTAACATATATTTATACTTTTTTTAAAAACCTTTACTCTCTCTCTCTCTCTCTCTCTCTCTCTGTAACTTCATAATTTTCTATGACTATTAATGTATGGAAAACGCAAATATACAGTATTCTGCTATATATTTATGACATATGAGAGAGAGAGAGAGAGAGAGAGAGAGAGAGAGAGAGAGAGAGAGAGAGAGAGAGAGAGAGAGAGAGAGAGAGAAGTTACAAAAAATTGTATAGTTTATTAGAGCATCCATGTGCATGAGGTGAAAATTAAATAAATTAAACTTGTCATTTACAGTTATGAACTTTCAACATTTTTCTATAAATGCACAGCACACATTAAAAATGAACATTAATTTGGTTTTAAATTTTATTTTACATGCAATTGTTATTATAATTTCATTAAATTAGCACTTTCTATTGTGAATTCTTATTGTAATAATATCAAAATTAATTATAATTTTCTCTTATAATTAAATGAACATGCAAATGATGTTACATTGTAATTGTATACTCTATATAAATAAACTAAAATCAAGAAAACTAAAATTAAAGCAAATAAAATATTTTGAGAGTTAATTGTTTTAAAACTTTTTAATGGGTTAGAGAGTTATAATTATTTTCTTACTCGGTTCAAAACATTACTAAAAAGTTAAGATTTTAAATATATATATATATATGGCCAGTTTAAACTGTGCCAATTTGTTATTAAATTTGATTGCATGCACTATCTTTATTAAAATGCAATAAATTTATACAAGCTATCAAATTTATTGCGTATTAAATATATTGCACCGAATTAATAAACTTGCTGTTATAATTGCACGACACTAATTTGTTTTGTGTATTTTTTATGATATATTACTGATTTGTGAAATTAAATAATAATTTATTTATTTATTATTATTATTTTGCCCTCATACATACAATTCTGAACATAAAGTTAAAAAAAATAATAATAAAATAAAAACATAAAGTTATAATTAGTTACAAAACAAAGGAGCAAGGATATGTATACTGTAGCACTATATAGCACCATACACATAAGTTTTGACACTTATGCGGAATAATTACTAATGAGAATAGTTACAACGTACTGTACAAAGTGAAGTATTCATCGTAACCTAAAATTTTCGTTTAAAAGTAAAGAAATCATGGAAAAGAATGACATTGTTTACATAAACACAAAAGTTTCATTTTTGTCTTTTACACTATACTATTCCATCAATTCAAAAATATTTTGACATTTTCGTCTCCTTACGGTTTGATCAAGGTATCCTAAAGCAGTCTTCTATAGGTAGCCTTGGTTGGATACATACATCTAATAATGCTTGTTACGGGGTGACCGGTAGTGACGTATCAAAATCAACCAATCAAAAGTACGCTGAAAAACGGCAAATTTCCTATATATGGACCATCCATAAAGCAATTTTCGAGACAACTACTCCAGCTAGAACTAAAAAGATTCAAATGATGCATACTTTAGATACACTTTTACCTGTTTTAAACTATTTAATTATAATAATGATCACAATTTTGCACCGGTAAAAGAACCAATATAGTAACATTAACATCATTCATCTGTAAACGTTACAATATACATTGTATTATACTTTTAATATAATATTTAAATCAGAATTCATTCGTTTAGATATTATACTGCAAATTGTATGAACACCAGATGTCATTAATTATTGTAATATAAGGAAGGTACAACCACAGATAATATGGTGCATAAAATTTATAACAACCAAGATTATTTGCATAATATAATACGTATAATGCAGCAAGCACAAGTTAAAAATTATGAACCTTTATATCTTAAATTTAACGACTCTCTTTTAACTCTATACTTATTTATAATATCCGGTTTATGCGTTCTAAAATTATTAAACTTTTTTTTTTTTTTTTTTTTTTTTAAATATGTGTAATGAAAAAAAAACATTCACAAGAAAAGATTGCATTGCATTTATATTTATAGAAAAAAAGCTGAATAATATGTAAACTAGAAGAAATTTATATACTTTTAAATCATATTTTTAAAAGAAATAAAATTAGTTTTCCGCATGCATATATGGAATAATAATAAATATTTAAAAACTTTGAACTTCATTTTTTTTTTTTTTTTTTTTTTTTAATTTAATTGACAAACATTTTGACCCAGATGTGAAATGAAATAAACTTGAAATTTTAATGGGGTTAACATTATATTTTTTGGTATCTCAAGTAGTACGCAAACTAAAATACTCTAGTAAATTCTTTCTTGCTTTTTTATGCATAAAATATATTTATTTCAAATAAAAATTATATTTATATGAAATTCAAACTTAATAACATTAAAAATATATAATTTAAAAAGAACAAATAATAATAATAATAATAACAAAAGAAAGAAAAAAAATGAAGAAGGAGAGAGAGAGAGAGAGAGAGAGAGAGAGAGAGAGAGAGAGAGAGAGAGAGAGAGAGAGAGAAGGAGAGAGAAGGAAGGAAGGAAAAGAGGGAAGGAATTAAGAAAAGTTATCGATTTGCTAATATTTTTATTGTTGTTTGAAGTGATAGAAAATGTTTCAATATATTTGTAATGCTTTTTTCCCCGTTGCATTTTGTTAATAGAGCCAATTACTTTGACAATAGTAATAATATATTTTAAGTCGTAAAAACAATAAGATAAAATTTTACGTATACTTTTTAATAAAACTTTATTTTCCAGGTAACTGTTCTGCTATATGAGGCAGTAATTGCGGATGCGAACCATGATAAAGCTGAGTTACCTACTCAGCAAAAAATAGATAGAGTTATGACTGGAGTTCCAGATCCCGAGGCGTTTCATTTCAACGGCACAAGTTTAGATGCCAGTGAGGTGTCAATAACAACTGAACTTCCACCAACTTTACCTCCCGCTCTCCCGAGACTTCTATATAGAGATTTAGATTATCCAATGTACAGGAAACCTGGGAGAAGAAAAAATTATAATCGTAACAAAAGACCAAAACCTTTTAAAGTTCGATTATCACAAAAAGACATGAGAGGTAAATATAAAACACAATAAATTTAGAGTTAAAAAATATATTTAGAAAATAAACTTTTAAAAAGCTTATTTAAATATTCCCAAAAAAAATAATGGTACGTTTTACAGTGTATTTCAAATAATAATTTTCACTTTTACAACTTTCAACCTTTATAACATAAAAATATGCTTTGTGTTTAAAAAAATTATCGAGCATTAAAACCTAATACAATAAAAATTAAAAATCATAATGTTGAAAGGAATTATGATAACGTTTTCAAGCATACTCTCTATTATTCTTTCTTTCTTTTTTAATTTAAACTTTATATAATAAACGCAAAGTGAACATCTATACTGATGAGGTATAACATCAAAGAATTTCAACACTTTGAAATTTTAAACTTTTATCTCAATAAACACATTTTTAATTATTTAAATGTAAATATGGACTTTCCTTTATATTAATGTAATATTTAAATAACCTTTTACAGCTATCTCATTGTAGAATGAACAATTGTATTTCTCTCTCTCTCTCTCTCTCTCGCTCTCTCTCTCTCTCTCTCTCTCTCTCTCTCTCTCTCTCTCTCTCTCTCTCTCTCTCTCTCTCTCTCTAGTAGTAAATTTTGATATATTTTAGCCAAATAAATAAATAAATGTTTTAGATCTTTCTGGTAGCTATAGATATCTAAACATTTTACAAATTCGATATTATAAAACAAATGTTTTTTTCCCTCGTAAATGATATAAAGAGTGTAATATACAATCTTTTAACTAAAATTAAAAGAAAATGCCTACACATACAAAAAAGGCAGTGATTTTAAACTTTAAAACGAGGACACAAATGTAATAAAATATTTAAATTTGATTCCAGGTCAATACATGTATGGAGATGAACACGACGATCAATATCATTCCCCAAGTACACAATACCAATCATCTACAAATCCTAAAAGTATACAAGAAATAGTTAGATATTTAACAGATTCAAGACCTAGTAAAATGATGCAAAAAGGTGTAAAATTTAGTGCTTCAATTAACAACCCATCACTAAGTTCAACCAATGATCATCAAAATTATAATGATTATACTATTTCTGCTTCAAATCCACTTGAAGATATTCGTATATCTGGAGATCCATTAGAAATTAATTCAGGTTTAATGGGTATTAAATCACCTAGATATAACTATATAAGTAATTATAATAACAATAATAATATTAATAATAATAGAAATGTTAAACCAGTACCAGTAAGTCTAATGCTTGATATTTATCCAATGCATGATCATAAACCAATACCACCACCACCTCCACCATCTAAACCAAAACGTAAACATAAAAGAAGACCACCGATATCATATTCACATTCGTCATTAGGTCATCATTTAAATGAGCCACATTATTATCCAAGACCACCAACAAGTACAGTTGAAACTTATCACTCTTCAGGTCAATACTATAATCCTACTTCTAATTATGGAAGTGATGATATTTCAGAATACTTACATTCCACGATATATCAGCATCATCCAGTATCAAGTCTTTATCATCCATCTGCATCTGGTCACCTTACGCGTGATCATGTTGCTAAACCTTCTTATGCCCATGAAGTCAGACGACCATTTCATGGTGTAAGCCAGGAAGATACTTCGAAGACTCCGGGACACCAAATTAAGCTGCATTTAAATTTTTATCCCAAGAAAAAAACTAGAGGATCACAATTATACGATAGGTAAGTTATGCATAAAAAAACATATATTGAAAGAAAAGAAGAAAAAAATTATACTCATAGACCACTTAATAAAATAGTATTTAAAAATAATTATTATTTAGGGTTAAAAAATGCCACAAAATGCAGCTAGAGATTTTTAAACAAAATAGCGAGGAAGAGAGAGAGAGAGAGAGAGAGAGAGAGAGAGAGAGAGAGAGAGAGAGAGAGAGAGAGAATGGAATTAGGAATTATATACAAGAACAGACAAGATTTACGTTTGAAGAATTATATTACTAAAATTGAGGATTAAAACTAAGAACATAATGTATGCAAATGGTCATTCAAGGTTTAAAAGTTTATTGTATGGCTATTCTTATGAAGAGAAATATGGGTCTAAAATTAAATGTTATAAAGGATCAAAAAGTTAATAATAATGTTAAAACAAAAATGCAAGGGTCAAATTACTATATTATAAAATATGAATAAATTTCAACTTTATTTCACAATCTTTCATAAAGATTCATAAGATAGTATTGTGCTCAATGAATGTATGCTAATGTATAATTCATATTCATACTTGAGTAAGGATTACTATACACATTATACCACACTTTAGAATCGTAAATAATTCACAATATCATTTCAGAGCACATAATAGCCAGCATCCGTCACCTCGCTTGAGACTTAATGACAAATATGACGCAGCATTGAAACGACAGAATCCTCGTATGGCTTTTAGTACTTCTTCTTCTTCTTCTTCACAATCTAACAATGAATTTGATGTTGACACTCATACAGGAGCTACCGACGATCCTAGTTTAGGTAAGTGTGTGAAAACACGTACCCGATAGTTACAACGTTTTCGTTTCATTTAATGATTTTTGTAACGTTATACTCTAAACTACCAAAACCTAAATAAATAGATTAATTTATACGTGTCCTGATATTAACATAAAAGTAATTGAAAATGTTTTTTGTCGTTCAAAATATGCAAATTGAGTTTTTTTTTTTTGTTTTTTTTTTTAATTGTTTGGGAATTGTAGTTTTAAATTATCTGATACAGTAAACAAATTACTTTACAATTTATATTTAATCGTTACAATGTTTCAAACGTGGTAGTTCAGCCATGGAAAGGATATACGTATACTGTAAAATGGTTTGTAAGTAAAAGTGTTTGAAAAAAAAAATTATTACGAAGTTTGCACGTTAACAAAATTTTCAGCGGTTAACAAGCAAAGTGCTGTCTTACACCTTGTCTGTGAGTTTTGTACTTACTAGCTAGAAGTGTTGTTTTGTAACCCAAAGAATATACTGTACACAAGTCGGCTCAAGGGCTTTTACTTTTGAAGAGAAGATAGACCTAAGGGCAATTCTTACTATTTGCAGTAAATTAATTTGGTCAAATGTGTTGAAGCATTAAAGTCTTGTAATAACTTTATCAACTAAGCTTATCAAAATAAACTATTCTCCTCACTCCAACCCTCCTTCTACACATTAGTTATATCTTATAATAAGTTGGTAATATATTTTAAATAAAACTTCGTTATGTAAATTTAAAATTTTTAAATTCTAAAATTATAATATAGAGAATAGAGATTTCACTTTTATGAATCTAATGGCGTGTTCATATGAAGCTAATATGTTTTATTTTGCTCTATGGAATAAATTGGACTGCATGGACGTTTATTTTGTGGTTTCAAATGGTGATTGCATAGAATCAAATTCAATGTACATTAAAAACAGTACTGAAGAAAACTGTTTTTGTAATTCACTTTATATTATTTATTAAAAATATGCAAACTGGAATTAAAAAGGAAAATATTAAAATATTTTATATTAATGTAAAAACTCCGAGAATAAATCTCTTACAAGTATAGGTTCTTTATTTAGAAAGAAACAATTGTATTAAATATCATAAATCTATTAAACGAATTGGAATGTCAATCTCTATAAAAGATACGCAACTTTTTTTTAAAGTACCTTCTTTTTTAATTATATCTATAGTTTTATTTATTTTTAATTTGAGGTCTTAATGAAAACATTTTAATTTAAAAAATATTAATTAGGATTTGAGTTTTCATTAACAACGTGATTTTTATTTTAATTCTAACTTTTATACGTATATGAGATTAATGTTTTTAATTTTTGTGCTTTTAATTTATAGTAGCAAAATTTCGTGTTGTGTATATAGAAATTGTTGAACCACTTTTAAAATTATATACATATAATAAATCTGTTTTAGTCACAATCGTAAGCTTTTTTCACATTGATATTAGTGATATTATAATCAAGTTCAATTTTATACACATGAAATGTTGTATTACATACATTGAAACATTGAAACATTTCAAACAGATTGTTGATAATTTTATATAATATATATAAATATATAAATATATATTATATATATATATATATATATATATATATATATATATATATATATATATATATATATATATATATATATATATATATATATATATATTCATTATATAAATAATTTATTTTATTTCATTTTTCAATTCTTTTACGATCACTCTGTATTGGATCAATAAAAGTTGCAGCAATAGTGGGAGTAAAACATTTTTAAAACGAGCTGTTCTCTTGTTGCCAATATATATAATTTTTTATTATACTTTTTCCTCTTTTTTTATACTTCCAGACGTTCATGAGACTTCTGATAAGACCCATGTAGAATTGAACAACCACCGCAATCACGCTAGCAGTAGCGCATCACCTTTGTTGAGCAGTAGTGACACTCTGACGTCACAGCACGCTATTGTTGGGAGTCATGGCTACACATACGAAGTACCTCCACGTCTATTTCTTGATGACACTGACCGAGAACCACGTTCAGAAGAATAAGATAACTTTCTTACTAGAAAAGTAAAAAAAAAAAAAAAAAAAAATCTTATTAAATTTTATTTTTATTTTATGTTACAAAAAAATGTTAAGACTTTATTTAGTTGTCTGTATAGACATATATAGAACTTAATAAAATCTTCTTCTTCTTCTTCTTCTACTTTTTTGTTTAATCTTCACTTGGTGTAACGTACGTAATTGAACAGTAGGCTTCTTAAATAAAATGATATAATGTAATATGATATAAAATGTATAAAAAGGTAGTTTAGTTGTGTAATATTTTTAACTTATATCATAACATCTATGCTGCGTAGTTTATCTATACAAATAATTGTAAAATTAGAATGATTTTTTTGTAGTAATTTTATAGAACGTCGTGTTCACCATTTACTTGTATTGTTCGCCATTTATTGGCTTGTCAATTTTTATTTTTTATTTTTTTCAATTAAATTTTTTTTTTTAATTAAGGAATAAAATTTGGTTTCAACTTAAAACCTTTGGTTGAAAGTTTTAGATCTGTTATTTTATTATGATAATTACTTAAAATATCATACTGTGATTGGCAATTAAAATTGGGAAACTGTTTAAATAAGGATCTTCAATTTAAGGTAATTTTTGTTATACCATATTTCATTGCGTCCAAAAGTTTGTATCAAAATAATTATACATTAAGATCACATATAAAATGTACACATAATGTTAGTTATATAGCCAAACTAATATCAATTTATAGTAAATAGTAATACATAAACCAAAATTCATCATTACATTACTATATAATCATAAATATCTATAGATATATCTATAGCTTATACTCAAATATTTGAACGTTAATGTCAAAATATGCTTGTCAAGTATAGTCTATGAAAAATGAACAGAATGTTTGAACACCGATGTAAAGTTTGAAAATAAATATACTTTTCTTCTTCCTCTTCTTTTTATAAAGTTTAAAAAATATTCTGTAAAACGAGTCAAAGTGTTGCCAATCAAGTACAGTATGTATACCAAATTTATAATAGCGGCTTTTTATATAATCATCTTGGAGAATTTAACCTTCTTTTCTTTTCTCCAAACATTTCTTGAAATATTAAGTAAGAAATAAATAATCAAAATGAAAATGAAAATGAAAATGATATTAAAATATATTAAAAATTATATGACTTTTCTAATCTTACCTAATACTCTTATTAGCACATTGTAGATATAGCAATATATTAATTATTTTATACCTTATTGGCTTATTTTATAATAATTTATGTATTTATAAAAATAAATTAAAGATAAAAATATAAAATCATAAAACCCTTTTTCATTTTTTACTTCCTTCCTTGTGAAGATTATTGAATCTTTATAATGTTGGATAAATGCATTTTTTTTTCTATACAACTGTTAATCATTTTATATGCCTACATTTCTCCTAAAACTAATTCGAGCCGTTCGAGCGGATACAGTGCAATTAACTATAGTTAATGTAAATTCAACTATAATTGGCTAGTAAGTTTATAACACGCTCTCTGATTGGTTTAGCACCCCGGATACAGCTCTTGGCGGAAACGACCTTGTTTTGGCCAGTGTTTAGTTTTCTATCTCTTTTGGATTTAGTGCACGAATTGAATTATTTGTGCAATATAGATTATTAGTACTTGTTTTCAAAATCTGTTTAGAAAAATCAAATTACTCTATAATAAGTGCAATAGAAAATAATTAATATGGATGACAAAAAATGATTGCATTATTGCAAAAAATTGAGCTTTCAATTTACTTTCTAGTTGAATAAAACTGAATACTTTAATAATGTAATCCTCTTACAGTATAATGAGAGTATTCTTTGCAAGTATTATTATTATTACTATTGAACTATATTAAAACTTTGAGGTCAAATTATATCATACCCTTGAGTAAAATATAATATCTGCTCTAATTTTTAGTTTGTTTTCATTCTGTTTTAATTTGTCTCATTTATTTTTGATATCATATGGTTTTATTTCTTGATAAAGGAAAAAAAAATGTCATAATTCATAATGTAATTACTCTTGATGCGATGAGAAATTTTTCAGAGAATTTTTGTAATTAAATATTATAAGAAAGCCTTTTTTTTTTTTTAATTTTTTTTTTTTTTTTTTTTTTTTCAATATAAGAATAAAAAAACTTGTATAGAAAATGAATGTGTAACCATGAAAGTTTTTAATGTTCTATACTTTTATACGGGTTTAAGTACTGTACGAGTTATTGAATACAGAGTTTTAAAAAAAATGCATTCTCTTATTTATATTAAATATAAAGCACTTGAATTTTATTTGTATGACGTAAGTCAGGTAAGATCTAGTTATTTGTTTGTATTTCAAAGTTTAACAACATAAAAAGAATTGCATTTTTTTTTTTTTTTTTTTTTTTTTAACTATGCTGCTATAGCAAAAATAACCAATTATCAAAGTTTTCTTTCTGTTTCTTTGGACGTTTTTTAATCTCTCTCTCAAACTTTTCTAGTCTTGATAGCTTTCAAAGCTATCACATGAAACAACATTTTTACTTGTATTGCAAATAATAATAAACTTTTTGAAACAAAAGACCAGATTCAGCTTTATAAATCACAGATCCGTGCAAAATAATTTAAAGAAACATTCTTTATATTATTTTACACACATAATCCAAATAGCTGGCTTATTCGTCATATATAAATATATCATCACAACTTTTTTGAAACACAAACAACAAAAAGAAAGTTTATATTTATTGTGATTCAATTTGTTGTTCAATAGAAAACAAGATCTTTTTTGTAAAATATTCAAATCCTTATAAATTCAAATTAAGAAACATTGATTGAATAAATTTATGTTTTTACTATTGATAATCTTCAGCTTATCTAAACTAAAATGTTTACAAAATAACACACACCAGCTCTATAAAAAAAGTAATATACTTTTACTTTTTACAAAATTATAATATTTTTTATTGCAAAGCATAATTTAAACTCAGCATGTTAATAATAATTAAAAATTAAAGACTCTATTGAGAGGGTTTAACAACTATATTTATCAAAACCTTAACCATAAATAAACTTGTGAAATATACATATCAGCAAAATATTTTGATACTACATTAACATATCCCACATGACACAGAATATTAGGTAATCTATATACGTATACTGTAATCTCCCTTTTGCAAGATATGTTCATATAAATTATGTAAAACATTTTTTTAAATTCTACATTCAAATTTATTTGAAAATTATAGTATACTATACCAAATATATTTGGCTTGTTTGATATAAATAACGTAGAAAGAATTATTGCAAAAAATAAATAAAGATCCTCTTTTGACTATTTCCTCTCCAAGTCGGTCACCCACTGCCTTAATATTTAGAAATAAAACATTTAAAAAAAAAAAAAAAAAAAAAAAAAGGAAAAGGAAAAGGAATGCCGCTTTGAAATTCATCCGAATGATAACTTGTATGAAGGTATCATCATGTACAGCAACAATTTTATGATATAATTTTATGAGAACAGTTTATATCATATCAGGTCAGGTTATATCTGCTTAAAATTGCACTGGCTTAACTCAAATAGTCGGAAGCTTTAACATAATATACTTACACAGGATTTAATACTGAATATTTTATATCAAAACTATAATGTTATATTTCATTTATATATATATATATATATATATATATATATATATATATATATATATTATTTATATTAATTTATATATTATTCCATTTAATTTATTGCTTACAATTCATTGCATAGTATGATATTTTTAAAGTTGGTGTTGGAAATAATATCGTTACTTCAAATTGTTTTCGAAATGTTTTTGAAAATCAAAATACTGATCGCTATAGATTATTTAGCAACTCACCAAAAAAAAAATGCTTTTCAGGTAAAGTAACACATTCCAAAACTAAAAATAAATTTTCTTTATATAACATAAAATTGATATTTTAAAATAATTTTTTCATCTGATGGTTTTCTTTATGAAAACTTTATGAATAGGTTATATTGAGTCAGCAAAAAATGTAATAATCTCGTTACTTTTTATATATACAGACAGAAAAAAAACTTTTATGAAGACTTAAAAAAAAATCTAATATGTTTTTTAACAAATATCCAATACTTCAATATAACAACACATATACGGTATAATACAGTATATAACTAAAGGGGAAGGATACAAAAAATAGCAACCAATTTATCGTTTCTTAAAAATATAATTAAACAAACCACAGATTTACAAAATCATTATAAAAAAAATTAAATAATCTAAATTCCATTGATAATTTTTTAAACTTATTAATTAAATATAATTGTATGTTACATTTTAAATTTTAACCACTCAAAACTTTTATGTGGTGTGGGTGTTTTGTTGTGGCTATGTCTCGCCAATAAAAACTTTTTTTTAATTTTTTTTTAATCGCAATATAAAATACTGAAACAAACTAAAATTAAATTCAGCTGATCATTTTGAATTATTCATATTATTATTTTACTGCGAAAAAAAAAAAGTAAAAAAAAATTGTAATATGATATTCAATTTTCATTCATATTTTGTTCGTCTATGATATGTAAATATTTTAAATTGAATAATAAATAAAATTTTATTGTTAAAAAAATATTCTGCAGGAAAATAACTTATATTCTTTAGAAAATTATTTCTTTTTTCATAGCAAAGTAATTTTATCTCTTTCTTATGTGACAAATATTTTAATAATTTTATTACAATTCTACGTAACAGAGAAGTTACATTTAATAAAAAAAATGTGTGAATAAAATTGTATACAGTATATAATAAAGTAGTTAAAATATGAATACGAGAGTAAAAAAAAAAAATAATATAATAATAAAAAAAAATTAAAATGCAGTTTTTTTAAACAGTTTGATGATACGAGGATTATTGTTATACGTTGTCGGAATAAAAACCATTTTATTATTATTATTATTTAATCTAAAACTAAATTGCTAACATAGAGCCCTATAAAAGCTAACAGCTATTCGCTCTATAAAATAGAGAAGAAATATCAATAATATGATTATATAGACAATAACTTAAACTGGCATACAGTTTTTTTATATTACGTTACAGTTAATAGTTACTTATGGAAAAATAAATTTATCAAATTTAGTGTAATTGGTGACTTTATTTGACGGAGGAAATAGAGGTTTCCCCTAAGCAATGTTTAACGGAATTTAATTTTTTTAAGAATAAGTTAGAAACAAGGTTTTTGAAAAATATATATAAAAATGGATAAATAAAATAAAGGTAGATATTTTATATAGTGAAAGCTCTCTCTCTCTCTCTCTCTCTCTCTCTCTATCTCTCTCTCTCTCTCTCTCTCTCTCTTTCTTCACACTGAAAAGTGCATTAAATTCTTGACGTTTGAGTGACTGCTTGGATTTAGGGGATGTAAGTGGATTTTAAATACTTCAGTTTAGGGACATAAAGTAGTTCTTTATTAAGTTAAAAACAAAATACAAGGTACTATTATAACAGACATGAGGGAGCAAAGTTTTTTTTTTTTTTTTAATTATGAGTAAGTTCCTTTCTCGTATATTTTAATTTGGATAAAGAGCATGACCTTTATAAAATAGCACGCATTCTTTTGCTCATTTTTATTGAAATATTTTGTAGAAAAAGTTTTATTATTATTTTAAGAATGCATAATAATATTTTTAAACTTCTTTATTTCTTCACAATATAGGACAAGGAAAGAAAAAACTGTATGAGGTTTAATAATCACAGTCTAAATAATGAGGTCGTAGGATATAATGAGGGATGCACAATATATACATAATATATAATAGTCATTTTTTTACAACGTGGTCGTTTAAATAGACCACTTAAAACAACATGCTATTTTTAAATGATTAAACACAAAATAGGATCTCCAAAACTGATTACAATTTTTACCAGAATGTAAATGTTACCCCACAAGAAAGCGTGAAAATACTGTAAAATAGGCTATTAGTGTGACTATTCCTGTTCCTGACGTCAGAAACAAGTAAAAATTCTTATGAAAATGTTGTGCGGGTTGCAGAAGTTGAAATTTTCTGATCACTGCTACGGTGCTTCAGTTAGGTTTTGAAACAAACTAATGTTATTTATGTAAGTCACATCACGTGTGATGTAAATGCTAATGTTTTCTTCTGGTCTATTCCTTTAAAACATCAGCAGTTTCCCGAAACGTTTCAACATATTTCAAGTTAATTTTGAACACACTTACTATTGTGAAATATCGTTTCAAGAACTTATTAATGTAAACTTTCCATTATATAGTTCATAATTATTATTAATTATCTTTCTACTTGAATGCTTTGCATATATTACATCTACTAAAGTTTATTACATATAGTTATATGGACGAAACTTTTGCAATAATTCAATTAATTTCAATATTATATTAGTTCTCGACCCAAGTTACTATAATATTAACTAGTATCAATAAGTTTACTTACATGCAAATGTGAACTATATTATTACCAGTGCAGTTGATGCAGCTGCAATCGTTTTCCTTTTTCAGCCACAATGATTTTGAAGGAAACATTACCTTATTATAGTTTGATAAAAGTATAAATTAAGTTACAGTATCGTAATATCACGTCATAGTTTTCAAAACAACAAAGACGTATTAGAAATATCACATACCAAACAAAAAACAAAAAACAAAAAAAAATTAAATAATAATTATGAAAAAAATAAAATTACCAAAAGCATAAAACCTTTTAATACAAAATTTTCATTACAAAGCAAATATTTTATGTTTAATGTAATTGAAAATTACAATATTGTATAGCATTAAAATTTTCATTATAGCATGTTTTAGTTATAACAAAAATTACAGCAGTTAATATATATGCCAAATTTGAATCATATTCACATGTATTTTAAAATATAATTATGAATTAGTGTAAATTGTAAATAATAATAATAAATTAATCAATGAAATGATAAATTAGAGACATATTATGGTGTTTTTAAAAAATAATAATAATAATAAGTAATAACACAACTAAGTCGTATATTCGTAATTCTACATGTATAAACTGACATAGTAGTATAATATTATAGAGAATACCAATTTTTTTTAATTATCTAGATGCTAGTTTTTTCTCCATTTTAATTAAATATGAATTTTTTTTAATAATTCTTTAAATTCTTATTAAAGAACTTTGGGTACTTCTTTTCAATATCGAAATCTTGAGACCACTTAAAGTTGCCAAACACAAACCTACATGAAAAGGCAAATCTTCAATCATTCTAAAAATACTTTATGAAACGTCAGTTACAGATGTCAAAATTAATGAAAATTGAAGGGAAAAAATATGGAAAAAAAATATTGATAGAATATAAAATGAGAACGATGTTAAAACAACTGATACCACTGAAGTAAAGATGTTATAGAAAATTAATTTTATTTTTTGAACTAAAATAATAATAGGTAGGTACACCTTCAAAAGTTAAAAATTTAATTGAAAATTAAATTAAGTTATTATTATAATTTTTTTTTAAAATTGATTAAACTTTTTTTTTTTTTTTTTTGCTCTCTTTCCAATATTCAAGTTTACATCACAATTCTTGTACAAGAGTTTGTTTGCATGAACTCTATATAATGAAGGAGAGTGAAATTCAATGTAGTCAGTAGACTGCGTGGGAAATTTAAGTTCTAATGTTACAACAGAGCTTCAGCAAAGTCTTGCAATCTGTTACTCGATTTGCGTCACAGCAAACTCATGTTAACCATAGACGTACACTGTGTTTCTCTTTTGTAAAGAAAAAGGGCTGAAAAAAATATATATAAAGAACATTTTGAAAGAATATTTAAATAAGAAGCTTTACTTACCTTCTTTTTCCTTCTTCAATTGATTTTCTGTTAATTAATTAATTAATGTAAATTAACGTTTTTACTTGAATAGAGAAAATATATAAACATATTAAAATGTTTTTTATCACATTGACTGAAGGATGAGTTCCAGATTTTTGTTTCTTCTATGTCAAATATCTTTGCCAAAAAAAAAAAAAAAAAAAAAAAAAAAAAAAGACTCATTAAGTCGTTTCTCATTACGTATCAAATAAATGGATCTACAGCATTTTTTTATGTATAAGTAAATAGTAAGTAGTAGTGAATTTTGTTAGTTACTTCGTTAATGAGATTTCTATATTTTTTATGAAATACCAATACCAATTCTTTGTAGTATAAATATAATATTGATCTTAATTCAGTCGTCTAATAAATATCAACTTTTTATTCACCTTTAAATATTCTTCATCCACTTATCTGTATCTAAAAAAAAAGTCAGAAAATTAAAGTAAAATATGACTAAAAGATTTAAAAATTAATATTGCTGTTATTATAGTTATAATTCTTTGTCGTTTAAAATTAAAGTCAGGAAATGTTATATAGGCTTATTAAGGTAATTGATTAGATTATTAAGAAATGAAATACAGCTTTTCTCACAATTTTAAACTCAATTAATCAAGTGAAAAATAATTTATGTAAACAGAATTTTATAAAGGAAATATATAAGGAACATTAATTAATTGATCTAATAAACATAACATTATATAGTCTCATTATTCTATTAAAGCTATCTACACTAATATATGTCTATAATATACGAAATGATAAATTATTTATAAAATAACATTGTTACAGCAATTTCAAAATAAAAACATTTTAATATAAAATTGAGGTAGTAGCTCTCAGATCAAATCAGTTAAATGTTACGACAAATAAAATAAATAATTCTTAAAATGTAATATTCCCGCTTTAAAGTGTTATACGGATATGGTAAAGGGACCAGTTTTTGGCAGACCCCCCAGTTTTCAGCACTTTATTTTTTTGTGGGAAAACCGGCCACAGCTAAGCTTAGAGAAAAATCAAGGAGGTAGGGGAGGTTCATATAAATACCACAAAAAATCATTAGCTCTCGGAATCGCATTTTTCTGGGGTAAAAAAAAATGTTAAAGTAGGCTGCCGAAAACTAGTTTGGGTGTCGAAAACTGGCCCCTTTACCATACTTATTAAAAGGTTTCTAAAGTGAAATGGAAGATTTGTAAATAATAGCATTAAATTTATTTAGAATTTAATTATTTAATCATGTCACCATATTTTTTTTTTTACATAATTAACATAATGAGATCTTTACATACATATACATAATATTAGAAGTAAGACTGTTGAGAAATGAATGTTAACATTTATTATAAGACATTGATGATGCATAATATTACATAGACTAGATAAAGATTTAATATTGAGCTCTCTAATTACTAATATATTTTATATACATATAATTATATATATATATACTGTATTTATATGGTTATTATACTTTAAGTACATTTTATAATAAGATTCTTCTTTCCCCTTTATTATTAAAATTTTAACATATAATAATATTTATACTTATAAATCACAGATATAATATTATAATGTTTGTAAACCTTAAATGCAGTTCACACGATGCAAAGTTTTTATATTGTCATAATATTTAGAGGCATTAAGTTTTAATGCTCATTTATAGAGCTAAAACTAATATACCATAAAATTATGTTGACAAAACTGTATGTTAATGTGTGAACTAGCCTTTAAAAAATTTTCAATGCCTTATTATGAATATCATTAAAAAGACTTTAATATTATTTTTATTTTGTATTTTTCATGTTCTGAACATGAACGCTTAGTGCTTACAAACAATATAATAGCATATTTTTAGTATCTTGTTATTATTTTACAATAATATTATACCTTTAATATTTTTATACTGTAATAGAGTATCTGAGCGGGATATATATTATACAGCATACAATTTTCACATATTATAAAATTTAACATCGACGTAAAATATTATCTGATTTATTTGTGAGGGATAAAAATTAAATTGCCTAAACTATAAGGCTGCTAAATCTAAGTCTTCTTTAAGGATGTATAAATTGATTGACATTTATTTTTTTTCTGATAAAGCTTTCTTGCATTTTCCCCTTATTATTGTTCTCTTTTTCCCTCTACAGAAAAATGAGACAAAAATATATAAAACTTTTTTTCTTTCTATCCTATTTTTGGAAAATCGTGGCTAGAAATAAGAAGTAAAAACTTTTATTCAATATTTTTTTGACATAAGATGATAAGCTGATTTTATTTTGGATGTAAAATATGTTACAACCTTGATGTATAGTATGAAATATGTATACTTTAAATATAAATACACACATGTATTATTATAACTATAAGATACATGTTTGGGTAAATTTAAGTATGGTTTACGTATATTTTTTCTAATCAATATTTTTAATATGAGTCTATGCATTATGTTTTTAATCAATTTGCAAATATATATAAATGGCCAATCAAATACACAAAATTATACAATAAAACCGTTACAAGTTAATCTTAAATAATTTAATAAAATAGAAAAGCAGATTTCCCATACGGTTACTAAAGATTGACTCGATTACCCAACGAAATGCATAAATGCATAAGGTAGTTTTTTTTTAAAATTATGTTAACAATGGATAGTTCAAATTGCCGAAAATTTTACTGTAAAATAAAAAGTGAAGAATACTTTTACAAGTACACTAAAAAAAGTGTTGTGCTTAGAAATTGAAATCTTTGATTTTCTGAGCGAACATCGTGTTGAAAAATAAAAATACTATGATGAAATGTATCATGCAAATCTGTATTCTTAAGTTATAGTTATAAAAAATAAAATGCGCGTGCTCTATTTTTAGACAATTGCATTGTGCATACATTTCAAAACAAGAGATTTGTTAGTATAATTTATTTACTTGTTAATAATAGTAAAAGAAAAGTAATGGAAGTATGTATATTAAATTATTCTTTATACATTTGTCATGTATGAGAATAGACTTAAAGAAATATTTTAATAATGTATGCATTTTTATATTATTTGCAAAGTTTTCTGCATTTTAATTGCAATTTATATGGTTGAATAAAAAAAACACATAGTTGTCGTCATCATATTAAAATAAACAATAAATTGTATATATATTAGATTATTATTACACAGTGTACATATTTGTTATTCATGTAGTTTCATAAGAAAACATATTATATTCTATAATAATATGTTATATATTTTAAGCACACGTGTCTCAGGCTATCTGCTTTATTTCAAAACAGAAAAAAAAACTTATTTCATCAAGATTTATTTTACATTCAAAATTACGAAAGCAAATTAAAGCACATAAAATATTACCTGTAAATCATAAGTTTTATAAGCTTTTTTTTTTTTTAATAAAAAATTTGATAACGGCTTACAACAAAATTTTTAAATAAGAATAATTTATAATGCTATCTTATATAATAAAAATATATAATGTATTTTTTTTAAAGCTATATAAATGTAATGTTTAATGAATATTTGACTTTATATTATATATATACATAATTATATATTTACAATATTACGTACCTTAATCAATAATAACATAGCTTACCATTAATTATTTATACAGTAAATATTTTTGAAATATTTATTTTCATTTATTTAACCTCAAAATATATAAAAATTATAACTTTTAAAATATACTTGATTATTTGTGTTCAATATTAATATGGATAAAATTTATTTGAATTATTTTTACTTTATTTACATTAAATTCTATAACAATATATATTACGATAATTATTGATATTTTTAATATATTTACACAATTACATTTAATTAATATATTTATTACAATCCCTGTATTAATATTTAATTATATAATATTATTGTTATATATAGATTAAAAGGTAGTAGTAAGAACAGCAAAAGTGTATCTATGTATTTTCAATGGGGATTGTAAACATTCATTTTATTAAGGGATAAAAATGCAAAATTACAATTTAAAATTATGATATTACTATTATTTGTCAGTAGTCCTTTGAAACAATAACATTGAAAATTAAAAACATTTTCATTGAATGTCAAATATCAACTTTTGGTCAAGTGAATATTTTTGTAACGTTACCATTGAATATAGTTGACACGATTGTGATGGTATATTTTACCATTAAAAAACTCGCACTAAATTTGCAATGTTATTAAAAGCTGCATTGAATTTGATTAGTAAAATATAATATCTCAATCGTGAGTACACTCTGACAGAACAGGATGTTAGTAAAATGGTTTTGACGTTTTTCATCAAAAATAAATAAATAAAGAACAATAAATGTTGCTGAATTTGTAATGTCGAAAAACATTGAATGCATGGATTCAAAAAATTTAAGACAAATAAATCTTTTTATTGACTAAGTTTCTAAATTTATTTGTATAAATTATTTGTAAAAAACGTGCATATAAGAGGTAAGCATAAATGTATTGTACAGAGATCAAAAGAATGGTTTATTTTAAAAAATATTGAAATATTTTAGAAAACAAAATATTAATACTTACTCATCACGGTAGACAAAAAGGAATCTTCAAAGACGGTCAGTGATGTACTGTATACGTCACCACGAAATTAAGATAGGTATATAGACGTAATACAAAATTACAATCAATATAATTTATTTAGTGAGCTCCATTTTAGATCATTGATTTTTCTAGCAAAGTAATGGTCTACGCAAAAATTAGTTGCTGGGGATTTTTTTTTCGATGTAAATAAACTACAAAAAAAAAAAATAAAAAAAAAAATAAAGATTCCACGATGATTATTTTTTTAAAGGTTAAATTTAAAAACTAAGTTCTTGTTGTGTCGAACGACTGCTTGCATGCTGACAAACATGTAAATGATTTTGTCTTGGTGACGTATTACCTTGTTGATGATGTGAAGTACCCCCTGGACACAAATGTACATTCTGTGTTCCTCGAACTGACACACTACGATAAAATGAACCACCACTACCATTAATTTGCATAGAGGAACGAAAAGATCTCGTTTTATCAAAGTCACTAAGTTCAGCTTCTCCACCACATGTTCCGCCTCCAAATGCAACAGATCCGTTATCAGCTGGGGTCCAACGACGAGGACATAACCGTAAACGTTGACGAAATTCTCGTTTAAATTTCTCCTGTTGGAATGCAAAAATTTACATTAGACGTTAGACGATCATGCTAAAAATAAAAATTGTAATAAATAATAAATCAATTAATGTAAATTGTGTTCAGATTTTTTTTTTCTGACGATTATATAATTCTAATCAAGTGGTGTTTCAAAGCTTCTCCAGTTACTCGTATTATCATTAATAATGATAACAGTCTTAAAAAAAGTCATTAAATCTAAAACGCATTAATACCTGTTACCGATAGTTACGTATAACCAATCAGACGCGCACAGGAAAACGGCAGGGGGCCACTAATCCTTTAGCATTAAAAGATCATCCATAATTGAAGCAAATTTTTTGGGAAAACAATACTATGTAGAGAACTTATTTGATTTAGAAAATTTCCAATAACGCATATTATAGATGAATTAATTCTTCATTATCTTTTAAGAATTTTATAAGCTAATAAAAATGTTGAATAAATTTTTCACCGATAAGAAGAATTATCTTTGAAAACACATAAGAAAGAGGTCTTTCTCATTTTTGTTTCTCTTTGTGGGTTGATAAAAATGTTTTCCTTTAGTAAAAAAATTAATAATAAAAATTGTAATTAGTAATTAATTTTCAGCCTTAAAATATTTTAAGAGAGTGGAAAATAAAATTGACTTTATTATACACATGAAATTTCGACTAACGATAAACATCGTAAAGTTCTTTTGCTCAATTAAAAGCAAGCATATTATTATTATTATTATTATTTTGATTTTTTTTGTACTCAAAGGTTTATAACGGTATACAAAATGGCTAGTTTAAAATAAACATTAATTAAGCGTTTTGTTTGTATAAACCCTTTAGATAACACACATTCAAAATGTTATCCAACAGCAGTTGTATATTTGTAAGGTCTATTTATACTGTGAGGAGTTAAGGCTTTTTTTTATTATTATTTGGGGATTATCTGGTCAAATTTAATTGAATTGCTACACTGCATTTTAGTTGAATAAATTTCAATTGTAAAATCCTTACATGTATATGGTATAGTATACTGATATGACTGTGTGACTCTGCAAATTGTTAGCTTCAAAATTACTGTATAGAAATTTAAATCTATTCAAATTTATTCAATTGAACATTTCAATTTTTTTAGTTTCATAAAAATGGTTAATTTATTTATTTGTTATTATTTTGTGCTTTTTATATTTTGTTAAAACTGAAAATTTACACTATTGAATAAAATGATAACTACTGTATAATTTATTACATATATTTTTTATTTAATTTTAATATTATAATTTTAGTATTGGAAAATATTTCTAATATCCAGAAGTTTTGTTGTATCTAGGAGTCATATTTTGAGTTGTGTTAAAAAAAGTGAGTGCAGGTGTATAGGTAGGAGGTAGTAATTTACAATTTTACTTTTTACTATTTACTTTGCATTTATAAAATTCTGTATTGCTTTCAATGTCAAAGTAATGGGGTTAGGTGTAAGAGTGGGCCAGACATATTGTCAGGCTTAAACCTCGCCCTTTAAAAATATTGTATTTTTTTTATCTATGCATTTTTTTTTTAATAAAGACGATTATTTATTTATTTAATGGTTCAAGAAGAAATAGAATGTAAAGGAAACGGGCAGTAGGTTGTGAAACAGTGTTTATTACTAATTTTTTCCCCTGAAATAAAGCTTTCATTGCATTACATCAAATTATATTATGTGCCTATAACATTTCATAAAAGAAAAAAAAAATGTAATCTCTGCATTGAGTTGTGGGAGGAAAAATAATGAACTCTTGACCAAACTCGAGAAAGATCCACTTTGAAATCTTATCAACTGTCAACATTGCAGCTTGTCTTCCCTTTAGAAATTAATTAGGATTTCTCCTACACAATACACTTTTGTCTTTCGATAACTAATTTATTTTTCTTTTAATCAGAGATAGTGTCTTCAAATCAATTAAAAATAAAATAAAACATTGAAATAAAGGAGATTGATATTTTTTTTTAACAGCTACATAGTAAATATAAAATCAATCACTTTGTTATTATGTTAAAAAAATGTTTTTATTCAAATTTGAGCTTAAAGGATTGAAGATGATGAAAATGTTTTATGCTTGTCACAAAAAAAAAAAAAAAAAAAAAAAAAAAAAAAAAGAAAAATGATTGAATAAGTTTTTATTGAATATAAAATCCAACATAAATAATAAAAATAATAAATACCTTGTATTTGATATTACCAACGTTATTGCATCTGTGTTCATATTAAAGAACGACATACATTGCAATTTTTATATCAGAAAAACGAATTGGAATTTTCAAAATAATTTGAATTTGTCCCAGAATCGACCAGAATGTATACCAGAAATTTCTGTCTTATACAACCTGTACAAAAAAAAAAACAAACATGAAAACATGCTTAAAAAAAGGAAAATAAAAAGTATTTTCTGCATTCATTTTTTTTAAGCACTTATGGCGAAAATTGGTATACATAAATGTTTCATTTAGTATTTAACTAAGCTATGCTGTCAAACCTGGAGTATATCTTTAAATGATATATATATATATATATATATATATATATATATATATATATATTTATATATATATATATATATATTTATATATATATATATATATATATAAAATGTAATGTAAAGGTCCTAAAATGTGTCGTAATGTTACGTTACTTTGTCCTTTGTTACGTTCAATAAGATTATGTCAGCTTACTTCCCAATAGTGACAGATGTTTTCCTTTATTGTTTGCTTGACTTAGCTGAAGCAGCTCTAAAAGTTAACTTTGATTATAGAGACGCAGCCAAGCATACTATGTACTCAAATTTGTGAACTTAAGAGGATCACTTGGAAAAGCTTTGAAAACAAACTTGATACTTAACTATAATTCAATAATTATTAAAAATTAAATAAATTCAATAATAATATTAATAATTAAATAAAATTCAAAACAAGTTTATTATGAAAGAATTTAAAGCTTTTTGACATCTTTTTTTTTTTTTTTAATTTATATTTTAAATAAGATTTTAACAAATTTTTGCATTGAAAAAGAAAAAGAAAAAAAAAAAAAAAAAGAAGAATACGTTTTTAGTATTTTACGAATATTAAAACAACAATTAGGAGACAGAAAATTTCCCACGTACTGTATGCATACCATAGAAATAAGCATAATATGTATATGTCCATGTTTTTGTTATACTGTACAGTACGTACTCTATAGTATGAATGGGTGAAAAAAGTTTGAATCTTATGAAAAATTTAATAAATTTATATTTTCAATAAAAACAAATATTATATATACAAAAATAAAACCAATGAAACTTTAAATAAAACAATCTGTATGTATAATGCTTTGTTGTAAAAATATAATAATAATAAGTACTGCTAAAACATTTAAAAAAATTGCCGAAAGCGATAGAGTGAAACATTTTATAAATATTTGCTTAATTTTGTGTATTATATTTTTATTTCAAATAAATATTGAAACACCATTATTTTTATAATTTTTTATGTATCAATATGCCTTTCTATTATAATTTATATATAAATGATAATGCATGACTTTTAAACTAAATTTCAACAATCAAAAGTAATTTTTTTTTACAACAAATAAAAAAAATGCACAATGTTAATTCTTTTATGGTGCATTCATAACATTCATTTATTTGTTTTAACTTTGCGCAGCAAATTGCATAGTTTTAAATGAGAATAATTATTTTGCTGCGCAAAGTTACAACAAAAAGACGAATCTGTGAATGCATACCTTAAGAATTCACGTTGTTTTAATTAAAACATTTGAATACAATGTAACAATGAAATTAATCACATCTTATTTTGTTTAGATTTTTACAAATTCAAATAGAAAGAAAATAAAAAGACTGTTTCATTTAAAAGTAAATGAAAAAAGTATATAAATACACTTACGTTGTAGATTCCGTAAATGAAAGGATTGTAGCAGCTGTTACTCATTGCCAACCAATCGCAGCAAAACCAAATGATATTGATGTATCGATATCTAAAAACAAAGACAAAAAAACAAAAATGTATCATCATTATATTTTAGATATTGAATAGGATTAGAGTTCTCTTATATATCTTTTGAAACAAAAAAATCCTCTAACAATTGACTTGTCCAATTTAGTTCTTGTTTTTTCTGTTTCCTTTTTATATGCCAAGCTTGCATTTTTTTTTTTTTTTTTTATTTGTATGTCTTTTTTTTTTATACATATAAAAGTTTGGAGACAAAATAAAAAAGACAAGATACAGACAATAACGCAAAAAGAAATTTTTAAACAACGCATCGTAACTTTTACTCAAAATGAGTTACTTTGTTATTGCAGAATTTTGTTTTATCTTTTTGGATACGTGTAACAATTGATGCCTAGCATGGCCAACATCAAATTTCAAATTTATCTCACATACATACACTTAAAGGCATGGAACACCTTACACCTTGAACACAAAACTTGTCTAATATCCTAGCATATACCTAAATATCAACTTTGATTTGGCCGGAGTCATTGATTTCTAATTTATTTTCCATTCATTAAATGACAGCTGCGGGTTTTTGACGTCACAGCTCACGAGTGTGGAAACAGACGAGCTGTGACGTCATAAACCCGCAGCTCTCATTTTGTGAATGGAAAATAAATTAGAAATCAATGACTCCAACCAAATTAACGTTGATATTTAGGTATGGTAAGATATTAGACATGTTTTTTGTTCAAGGTGTTTGTTCTACGCCTTTCAATTCAAACCGACTCTTGCAATGATTTAGGAAGTGTTTGATTTCCTTATACATCAAAATAGCCTAATGTATTCAAAAGCAATATTACAATACCCTATATATAGGGTTATATATAACATGATATTCTTCTTTAAAACCAATAACATATTACACTAAATAAATTGTGGTTTTTAATACTAAATTTACATACCGGTTTACATGTGGTATATAGTTTATATTTATTAATAATTCATTATTTATATATTAATTTTATTTTATAACACAATACTCTAATCTGATTTTTGAATTATTATTATTATTTATTTATTAATTTAAAAATAATTGGAGCTTAATCAACTTTTATTTGTGATTTGAATTGATGCTTGTTGATATAATCTTAGTGTCATTTTAAAATTAAAATAAACTACGTCAGTATAGTTTAAATATTTTTAGCAAATTGTACAATTTCTTACAATGTAATAATGTTAAGGAGATAATTATTTAAAAATGTAAAAATAATCAACTAAAGCAGTTAATTTCTCATGAATTCGCATTATAGATTTAAAGTAGTTACGCTCAGCGTTACCTCAGTTCAATTTTTACTAGTTTATACACATATGTTTGCTTTCTTTACCTAAAATGATAGTAAAATTTTTATCTATACTATATTATGCTTTTTTGTGTGATATAATTACATAATAATAAAAAAATAGGATTATTCAAACATACATGAAGCTATTTCTATACACGTAATCAGTTTGTACAGAGTCTGAAAAACCACTTAACGTACTTTTATTTTATCGTACACAAAACAAACACAATGAAAATAATGTGCAATAATGTAGTTTCATTAAATATACCATTCACCCTAACATATTTTTTATCTTAATGGACTTAGTTATAATTATTATAAAACAAAGCTTTTATTAGTGTCAATATTTATAATAGATATCATATATATTATAATATAAAACTTAAAAAGATAATATGCGCTTAAATTGCTGTTTTTCAACAATATGATTGCAAAAAATTAAATATTTAGATAATATATATTTTTTTATACATGTACTGATAATAGTGATAATATTAATAAAACTATATGTGTTAAATATATTTATACACGGGAAGTAGAAATCTAGTAATTTACGCTACATTTATGGCATTATAGCATAAATATTGCTAAATTAGAACAGTAAAATTAATTATGCTGTACAACATAATATTTATGCTATGTAACATAGTTATTATGCAATATTTCATAAATTATGTTGTATTTAACAAATTGTGCTGAAAATAAGCTATCATAATTATTACCTATTTATTTTTGTCCGTGCATAAATATTATTTATTGTTCTATTTCTGTACCGGAAGAAATACTATACTAACAAAGAAAAAAGAAGGGGGGGGGGGGGAGAAGTATCTTATAAATTTAAAAAAAATCCTATTGAATTGCATGTTATACGTTTTATATGATTAATTAATAAGTATATATAAAGATTCTATACACCTTGCAAAAACAAAGCAAATTATAGTAATTTGTTTTTCCATACTATAATTCTTAGGTACAATAAAAACTTTAGTAAAACGTAAGAACGATCATCTAAACCAAAGTAAACCAACATTAAATAAGTGCAAATCGATTATCTGCAATATTGCTGCTGACGTTCTATAAAACAATTTGTAAATATAGGTCATGATATGATACTATCAATGATATTTATTAACTATAACAAAGACTTATTATATATATATATATTTCATACTATACATTTAAAAGTAAATATGATTGATATTAAATTCCTTATACAAAGTAAAGTTTTTCTTGTTAATAGAAATCAAATAGCCAGTTACATTTATCATTAAAATTTAATTGTGCTCCTACAAGCTGAGCAATTCATTATTGGTAAAATAAGATATTCTTGGTTTAGCAATATTATTTATACAATAAAGTGAATACATAATGAAGTAATTATTTGTATATTTGTGATCTCGTTGTTATAGATTATATGGCAAATTAGAAAATTGGCCTGTTACGTCATGTTAAATATTTACAAATCTGCAAAAAAAAAAAAAAAATCAATTTTGAAACTTATATTTTCTCTTCATTTTTTTTTTTTTTAGAGAAAAGTGCCTATTATTATTAATTTGCCTATTTAAAAAAAATTATTCCCCCCCCCCCCCCCAATTATGTCTATTGGCGGACTCGAATAATAAAATAATAAATAAAAAAATCATATCACTAAAATGCTTATTGATAAATAATGGAAATTTTATGCTTATTTATTTAAAAAAAATACATATGTATACCATGTATGTAATAATAATAAATATATGACTACAATAAATAAATATTTATATATAATAATAAAAACTTACCCATTGATTTCTGGATAAATATCCTGAAGTACGTTGTAGGTTTGCAATGGTAGCCAACACAGTGCAAATAATGCCACAACAATAACCAGCATCTTGATTACCTGCATAACAATATATTAATCATCAATATACAAAGTAACATCACAGTTGAGAGTACATGATGATAATCAAGCTAACAATGGGATATAATATAGGTACCCAGCTGAAACCAACAATAATTATTATCATTTATATAAAAGCTTATTTATATTATTATATATTTTAAACCCGATGATAGATTGTATAACAAACCCTTTTTCAAAATATTATTAACAGTTTATTTTATTTATTTAAAGGTATTAAAAGTTTGTCTATTTATAAATAAAATAAAATTAAAGTATTATATTTATTGTAAATTTTATTGATTTAGAATATAAAAACAATGAAATTTGAATAAAACTTGCCGTCCATCATATATTATGTATTTTCATAAATTAAAATTATATTATGAAATATGCTGATACGTTTAATGCAGATTTTAATTATTTATTTATCATTGTGCTTTTACATATAGCATTTGACGCTATTTCAAATTAATTTATTTTAAATCTATATATTTTTTAACTACATAATGAGAATGAATGCGTATATCTTGATTTTTTTTTTTTTACTTCTACTGTATATAATGATACAACACAGTGTTGCGATTGCGATAGTAATGAATTGATATATATTTTTTTCTTTTGGTTAGCAGTAACATATTTTCTACGAACACGAGGGTAATTTGCTTTTTTACTGATGAACAAGCTTTCACTAATCAGTTAAGTGGCAAGTGCGTAGTTTTCCTATCAGCAGAAACATCAAATAGCTGACGCACTCCCCTGAGATTTAATTGCGTACATGGTTTAGCGCAATAAATTCTCTTTTTTGTCGATTCAACACAAGAGAGAGAGAAAGGGAGAGAGAGAGAGAAGAACTAGAACAGAGTAAAATAAAGAAAGGTATGAAAACTCTTATTAATTATATTACAGCTTTAAGTACACACAAAGCGTAATATAATAAAACATAATACATAACATTTAATTTAATATAACAATTTTAATACCGGTAATTAGAATAAATTTAATATACATTATTAACCTAATTTTGAAATCTTAAAGAAACCATTAAATTTAATTTCCGGTTTTTATGTTAAGAGATTTTAGAGAGATTACACTTAATATATCTTGTTTATTTGTATAATAAAATTAAGAAATAATTAAAATAGGTTTTAGTTACGAATTTACTTTTAATACTTTGTTAGTGTATTTAAAAAAAGATTATAATACAAAACAATTGGACTTCAGGTCTATATAAATGCTTTTAATACAAAATTTTACCACCTCATCCACCATAACTCACCAGTATTTATAATTCATTTAATTATCATTATATATTATAAAATAGAATGATGTGGGTTGAAATGTTAAATTAATTAAATTTTATTGGAATTACTATACAACATAATAAGGTTTTATGGAAGTGTACAACAATACACAGCACAATGAACAATACAATTCTCTCAGACCAATGTTTTAAGTATATTAAGTCACAAAATACTATACTTTAAGTAGTGTAGTATAGATCATTCATGATCTACAGATTCGTGTCTGCTGAACTGCATTTTATTAAGATGAAAATTTAATATATTTATAAAGATCACGAAAAACGTCGCAAATACGGGGGTATAATGAACGCAGATATATAAAACTGCGATGGAGGAAGTCGAAAACACTATACACTTAAAGTGACAACCGTGATTAATAGTTTTCAGTTACGGTTTCCTAAATTATTAATTATACAATATTATGTTATATTTATATAGCCCTCTTGTTTTCAGTGCACAGCTTATTCAACTTGTCGACATTTCTGTCTCTGTCTCTCTCTGTCTCTCTCTCTCTAAGTTTTAAAAAGAGAATTCACTTTTCTCATTATTCATTAAGTAAATTACAAAATTACTATAGTCAGTTATGCCTTTTTGTTTTAAGAGGTGCCGATAAAGAAAAAGAAAATCAAAATGGCTTTTCTTTTCTTTTTTATATTTTTTTATTTTTAATATACTGATGGCAAGTTTTAAGTGAAATGAAAGTGTAAAAGATGAATAGAGAATCGTGTTTTGTTGCACAAAAACTTTTAGCTTGATTGCTGTATTGTTTTTTACGTCTCTGGAGATAGCAAAATGCAAAAGAGGCTTTTTTTTTCTTCTCCAAGTCAAATGCTCTTATATTATTATTAGTGACTTCCCAAGTGCGCAAACATGTCTCTGCTGAATATTTAAACAAACTACTGTACACTTATATTACTCTATTGCTGCAAAACGCAATTTAAAAAAAAATAATAATAAAAAAAAGGCGCTTTGCTTTTAATTCTGCTCCGAAGTATTAAAAATTAAAATTAATATTTGTATAAAAGGCAAGAACCTTTCAATATATACAATTCTTGAAATTATTTTGTTCATAATTGCAAATTAAATTATTATAATGTTTTTTCTTATAAGCATGATCTTTATTTGTATTAAATAAAGATAAACAAATTACAATAAGTTAAAAATGTCATTTGCAAGAAAAAATAATGACTTTTGAAAGCCATACATTTTCATCAAGTTATGCCTACATAGCCCCCCTCCCCCTCCCAGGTCCCATCTCATTCCTTATTTTAATGAAGAATTTTTAAGTCATTGATTTTTATGTTGAAAAGCAATTTAATAATTTTGAAACAAGAAGGTAAAAATTTGCTGTAAATTGAAATTTATAAGAACATTTTCTACTTTATGAGTAGATCCCTGGAAAAAGCTAGGGTTAAAATGAGCTGATGCATAAAATTGTTTCTAAAATGTCAAAGTTATACTTTGATTAATGAAAGCCTCCAATCGAGTTTTTAAAATGTTGTATCATCATTAATTTTAAAAAGTATTACGTTTTTTTTTTTTTTTTTTTTTTTTTTTTTTTTTTTTTTTTTTATTTATATCCAGTAAATTTATTATAGCAAAAAAGAAAGAATTTTTTTCTTTCTTTTTTAAAATTTATGAAGTAAAATATACAAAAAACTATTTTCCTTGCTTGAATTTTCAACACCAAAGTCTTGCTACAAAGAAAATCTTTTACATTATACGGTACACAGTATAAAAAATAATAATAAAAAAACTATAAATTTACGTAACAATAACATAATGACTATATTTTAATGAGCAACAAAAAATATGACAAGATAAATTTATCTAATATGAATTCACATTACATGCAAAAATACATAATTTATATTATAGTCTTGAAAAATAAATTTAATTTAACTCTAATATATAATGATATGATATTACTTTAAATCCTCTTTACAATATAACCTTCTATAATAGTGATTAAAAATAAAATATAATACTTTATTACATCAATGAAAGTAAATTTCAACGCTTTCAACGTAAATTATAATGTAATTTAATTAGTAAAAATAAACATTTATGACGGTTAAAATACTTTTATGTTTGAAATGTAAATGAAGCTGAACGGTCATAATATACACTACTATTATCGTACATAAAATGTTGTCCTATATAATATTGTGAATGGATGACGATGACAATAGATGTAATAATATCCCAGAGGGGTATATTTAGTACGAGTAAGTAAATATAAACAATGAAATAATAATAATATTCCAGCAGTAATACATAACAATGTCACAATTTTATCTCGAATCGTTTACGTGTTGTGATTATTAATCCTATACTTATATGATATATAAAAAAATGATATTATTTATTATTATACAATTGAAATTTTAATTAATAAATTAATATTGAGAGTGAGCAGCTTTATATATTATTCTTTTATTTCAATTACATTTATACTTTTTTGTGTGTGTTCTGAATCAATTTTAATATAAATAAAGTACACACGAATGTGATAACATATTTTACCATTCAAATTCAGTACGTGTTTTTCTCATAACAATAACATTGTAAATTTAGAGTTATTTTTTGAATAGTAAAATTTATTATCGCACTCGTGTTTATATACTTTGTATATTATTGTATGGTAATTTCTCCAGAGGAAAGTTGATATCATAAAACTACCCATGTTCTCTTTCTACTTTCATCTTATCGTCTTAATAAATATATATGCATGAGAACGTCCAAATTTAACCATTTAATGTGTATTTATTTGTTTTAGTTCATTGAGAAGACTTACAAGATAGTATTTTAGCAATGTAGTCTACTTATATGTAATACAAAGTATAAGTATAATTATTGCAACGTCTTGACGCGTCTCACATTAGTATGTGAATGATAGTAGGAGTCATCTGACGTCAAAGATATGGATTAATTTCTCTAAGTTAAAGTAAAAAAAAAAAAAAGAGAGAGAGAACCAACATTTATAGTGATATGGTTGAGGGTATTTTTTTTTTCTACGACTGTTCAAAATATAGCTACATGTAACAAGTATAAAGGGGGGGGGGGAGGCTAAAATCAATGATGAACTATATGTGGGCTTCTTTTTTGCTTTACTTTAAGCTTTATTACTATCAAACATGACAAGTTTACGTAAATTTAAACAAGAAATTTTATATTATAATAATATAAAACATATTTAAATGTGATTTAGTTTAAATTAAAAAAAAATATATAATATATAAAAATTTAAATTGCTTTCAAAGAAACAAGTTTTAAAATAGAAACGAAGAAAGAAAGACTTAATAAGCTCTGGGCTATCTATATTATAATATATATTTTTTATAGTTTCACTTAAAGCGCTTGATCATATTTAAACTGAAGATGAAACAGCAACTTGTCTCAAAATAAATATCTATTTAAAAATAATACAAACTTGACTGTATTTGAAATAAAAGAAAATATGAACATTAAAATTAAATTATAAAAATATTGCGTGTTAGGAATCACTTATTGTCCAAGACATAGTGTAATCTTCCTATTGTCTTGCAGACGAATTTAATAATTTTACTGAAACATAGTAGTCAATAAAAATATTGCAATAAGACTCGAATGTTAGTGGAAGAAAATTTTCTAACTTGAAAAAAATTACAGCCTCATTAACAAAAATTGCAATGAAAACTTAAAACTTATTTTAAATTCTTGGCATTTTGCCTGTATGAATCTGACTTTTGAACGTATTAGAGATTTTTTTTCTGTCTTGCATGTAACAGCTATGTAACAGCAGTTGGAGATATGGACGCAATCTACCTAAAATTTGCATAAAAAGCAGTGTAACCCTCTAAATTCTAAATGTTTATTTTTTTGTAATTACTTTGTTTTAAGGTAAAAAGTTAGAAAATGCAATGAATTCTAATTGCAAGACATTTATATCCCAATGAATTGCAAACAAACATTTACATATTTTAGGTCTCTCATAATTTAAAATTCAGACTCATTAGTAGGGTTCACGCTATGGTAATTAAATATGTTATAAATAACTAGCTTAGTACTTTTGTTTATGAATATTGCACAATTCTAATACTTGCCTAAAAATTTAACCTAAAATTGGAACATCAAATTTAATCATATAAATATATGCCTTTATTGAAAATGCAGTACAATATTTTTAAGTATACTTTTTTATTGAATAAATAACATTTAAATGTAAAAATTATGCTACAAAATGCATTCAAAGTATACCTTAACAAGCTTAATTCAATACTTTGAATTTAAATTAAATTATGAATTTTTCAATTTAAAAAAAAAAACACCTTTTAGAATTCCCCCATTTTATAATTCAATTTACTTCATGATACGTTATATAATTGTACATTACATATGTAAATTATAATATAATTTGATATCTAGGTAACATACATAATTAAATTAATTACAAATATTACAGAAATTTATTAATTATATAAACTTTTGAATAGGAATTTCAAAGGTACAATTTAAATTAATTTTGTATACTTGATTAAAATATTGATTTATTATTACGTTCCTTTAATGTATAACCTACAACTCTCAACAGTAAAATTTTCTATAATTAACTTACTCCTACCTTAGTTGTGTATAATACATATATATATATATATATATATATATATATAAATAATATACATATACACTATATGCTATACACTTGATTAATCAGTAAATGATACGTATAACAGTATGTATACGTATATACTTGTAATTTATATCAGTTATCTTGGTAGTTATATAACTATATGGTGTAATATGATATAATATTAATGCACACAGTATTATGTATGTATACTGTACCTACCACTATAATAAATTTTAAATATAATATTCTTTATGTCATATTCAGTATTATATGAAAATTATATACACAATATTATTTATTAATATAGAATTTGTAATTAAAAATTTATGTAATATATTATATTATTTTATTTATTTTTATAGTACTATATTGATTTTAGATTAAAATAGTCATACGATTTGATTTATTGAATTAATTTAATTATGCTCAGAACTACATTTTATATTAGTTATTGTGCGAGAAATAAAATAAATATTATGAAAAAATAACAATATTAATTTCATTCCTTTAATACATAAAATTTTTAAAGTAAGCATGTTTCTCTCTCTCTCTCTCTCTCCCTCTCTCCCTCCCTCTCCCTCCCCATACATTTTTGACATAAATTATAAATTACATTCACATATTTTGACAAAATATTTAAATAAAACATTTCAAGCGAAAAAAAACAAACTCATCATTAGTATGGAACGACATACATACATGCTTATAAAGTACTCTCTCAAGAGATTTAGTTCACTTACTGGAACAGGTGACAAAAAATATGACAATAATGTTCCCTTTAGTATTCTCAAATGTAACGAACAAAATAAGAAAAAGTAAACAAAAAAACAAACAGATAGCAGACAAAATGTATTATATACCTCGTTATAAATGTGTATTAAAAAAAAAATAAGAACATTATTTTGAAATATTATTTTCTATTTCAAATCATGTCTTATTTCCCTTCTTCTGCTTTTGAATAAGACGAAAAAAATATGCATTAAAAATAAGGAAAATAAATTACATTTACTCCATTTGCTGTCACTCTCTCTCTCTCTCTCTCTCTCTCTCTCTCTCTCTCCTCTCTCTCTCTCTCTCTCTCTCTCTCTCTCTCTCTCTCTCTCTCTCTCTCTCTAATAATACGAATACGGAATAATGTTTTATATAAAAGTGTCTATTGAAAGGACAAAGTTTTGAATTCTAAGAAATCCAACGTCTGTTTATGTTTAGCCCATTTGAATATCATCTAATTTTTCTTCTTGCTTTATTATAAATTATTTGCCTGATTTTATGAATATAATTTAAATAAAAGTTTTGCATGCAATAAAGCAACGCTAGATGATACAATATTAGTTTTCCCTTAACAGTGTGTAATAGAAATAAAGTATTCGACATTTATGTAACTAGTGTCTAGTGTGTAAAAATTGATCATCTCTTCTGATTGATTGATTCCAACGATTCAGCAAATCAAAAGCAACTATACGTTTTTTGTTCGTACGGCTGATTAGACAAACACCAACTACGCATTTCTCGAATTTTTTTATTACATTTCACTTAAAATACATTATATATTAAGATTTTTGCTTTATAGTGAATAAGCCGTGTGCTTATTTTTGCTATATAATATTACATAATATAATTTCACTATATAATTTCATAAACACTAAAAATACTTCACAAACATTAATCATTATAAATCATCTTCATTTTAAATATGTCAGATAAACGTATTTTCATAAATAAACAATAATACAATGTATTTAAAAAATCTAACCTCATATTTTATTCAATACAGAGCAATTGCATTATATTTGCTATAAGAACACAAGCATAAGTTTTATTTTTTATTGAAGCATTTTTATGTGTATAATGCGAGCATTCCACAGTTTTATAAAGTTTTTTATTGCTAAAAGTTATGCTTGAAATGTTCGTAAGCAAAAACAACAAAAAGATAAATTTTTTAAAATGTGTAGAAAAAGTCTAATAAAAAAAATATATACATAATATAATAAAAAATTTATAACTTACTCTTTTTTTGTTTCTTAACAAGTTGGCATCTCTTAGGTTTTCTGCATTTCCTGGTGCTCTTGATCCCCATAGACGTAATCCCATTCTTGCATAAACTGCACTGATGACACATAATGGCACGAAATATTGAAGTGCCACTAATAAACGACGATACATCATCATTTCTTCTTTTGATAAATTGAGATTATAACAGAAAGGTTTTGTACCAGATCCATGAGGAAATTGAGTAACTCTCATAGCAATTGTCATAGGTAATGCTAATCCTCCTCCTAACATCCATATTGCAGCTAATGTTAATCTAGCACGCAAAGTAGAAGGTCTTACACCTCTTAATGGCCTTATTACTGCTCTATGTCTATCAACAGCTATTGCAGTTAATGTAAATACTGATACATTTACACTTAATACTTGTACAAATGGACAAAATGCACACATAAATTCAGGTAAATCCCATCTTTGTAATAATGCAGCTTGAAATTGAAATGGTACAGCAAATAATCCTATTGCAATATCTGCTAATGCTAAATTTGCAATAAAACAATTAGTAGCACTACGTTGCATACGACGACTTGATACGACAATCCATATAACTAATGAATTTCCAACTACAGCTACCACTGATATAGCACCATAACAAACAGATAATAAAGCCACTACACCTGCAGGAACGTCATATAAATCACCACCACCACCGTCATCACAATT